>QNGE01002492.1:0-112696 GCA_008508345.1 Paragonimus westermani | reverse complement strand
TTACCACATTGTTGGTGTTGTTACTTGGAGTTACTCAGAGCTTTCGCATTCCAGCACAACTTACAACCAGCCTGCTTCGAAAGAAGNAAGAAGTACCGGGGGGGGTGCGGGTTTACTCTCGTTAGTGTGTGTCAGTAATGCCTATCCTTTTCATGACCGGGATCAGAACTCCTCTGGAACGATCTGATTGCCTAATAATTACTTATAAGAGAAAGTGGTTGAGCCCTAATATGTGATAATTCGACCGTGCCTAGTGTGAGACCTATACCGAAGCGATCAAGAGTGTTGTCTGATGAGAGCGTGCAGTCGGTTTTGATCCCGCCCGTGATAAGGATATGTGATACCGAAGAGCCCTAACAAGAGAAGAGCGTAAACCCGATATTTCGTTACGAAAGAGACTATTTAGAAAGTATGTCAGAATTCGAGATCTGCGGCCAAATATGAGGGACTTTGAACCTGTAGTACTTCCTACACTTTGTGGTGACCTCATAAAATTGTCCGTTGCACCCTTACAATATGCACGGAATGGTAGAGAAGGAACTTGTATTGTTTACCGTTTTTATGGTGCATGCACCAAAACACTACCCTAAACCCACACACGAGAATTCCATTGATCTGTTACTGGGTGCGACTCCTATGGCAAAAGCTAACATTCTCTGTGGACGATAGCAGCCAGAATTTCACCACTGACACAGTAACTGGTACTATGTGGCCGTTTCGCACAGAACCTCATGACTCAACAATTGTTTGAGAATGGGCAGTGAACGTCAACTGAACACTTTTCCTCTGGAAGTGAATGAGTCCTTGAGGGCATGTAAGTTAGTCAGTGTGATCATTACCTTCCCATTTGATTCGTTCTCTAACTAACTGGTGTATTCGTGAGTGGTTCTGAGCGGGACGCCAAATAGAGTTCTTACACCGAACTTGGCTCAAACCGTTATCTTCCTTTGCACTCGGCCTTGTTTCTCCGTCTAGTGAATAACCCAACTAGATTCAACCAATCTGTTGATAAATGAACAGCTGCTTGACTCCAGCACTAACTGAGTGTATTGGGTTATCAACAGAGCACAGAGACACAGCCAGTGTTTGTTAGACAGTGATGAGTTCTTAACGATGCTCGTAAGATCTTTCCGATACTAATGAATCCAGCGTGGATAACAAATCAGAGGCCTTCAAAATTTGTGTACAATCAAAAGCGTTCACCCCAAAAATGCACACAGAGCCACCTTTATCTAATGCTTATTGTTTCCGGTGATTCAGTTAGGTCCGTTTACACAATGTTTCGATTGATGTTATCCAATCCGTGTAAAACAAATTGACTTGCCAAATGAATACCCCGGATAATTAGATATTTGACACCAGATCCGGTAAAGCTTAAAATGAAAAATTACTTGTGCATGTTAACACAGTGTATCCGTCAGAATTTACACGAACCAGTAAGTGTGTATTGCTCAATCTCTCCAAGCAGGTTTGTCGTCAAATTTTTCACAATCTACAGACACAGTAAATCCAGCTCAGGCGGTCTGAAAAACGAAACTACCTTGGGGGTTCTAAAATGTCTAAAACGACGGTTAAAAATGGAATTGATACAATCCCGAGAAAAATACAAGAAATTTACTTTCACCCAAACTGAACACCTGAATAAACGAGAAATGGACAACCAAACTGCGGAACTGCGCACGGTCCTTAGAACCAGCCAAAAATTTTCACTAAACTTAATGGACCAACCAAATCCAGATGGTTGTGAGACCGATTACATTCACTGGCTTAATACTAGGCTAAGAAGTACAAAACTACAATTAGAAATGAGACAGAAGTCAAAGGCAGGTGTCAGAAATTGTCAGCAAATCAGTTTAGATCAGTTACACTTGCAAAAATGTAGATGTACCCTATAAAACGAGATGTGACTTATGAAAGCAAATTCAACGTATGCACAAATTTGAATGTTCACATGTCGAGGGCTTCACAGAGGATGGAACGCATTTTTTGACAAAGGGGACATCTTATAACCACGTGGGTGGATTGTTGTCAGACATCTAAGTTGTCCAGAATGTATTGCTGGCTTCCAGTCAATACTACACAATCGATTGGTCCATTGGTTACTGATACTATACCGATCGCTGTCTAAAGTGTGTCGCAAGCGAGGTGTCAGTTAATTGATCTCTATCAGAAGTTTTTCCGTGGTTTCCATTCCAATGAGATGACCTTAACAAACATTCCACCAGATGACTGTTTGTGCACTGCTAATCGCATTTTATAGAATATTAAAAGTCCACATTGCCCCTAAAAATCTAATCCGAGCAGTGTCCATCAAAAAGACGTTGAATTTGTAACCCACAACAAACAATGTGTTCTAGTGCACATCCGAATGGATAGGTGAACGCTCGTTTCTTTGCCATGGTAGGGAGATCAAAAGACATTAACGTACGGTAGCAATTGTGAATCATCATGTGCTTGGAAGAAGTATTTCTCTTCTGTTCTTCCTAATACGAGCAGTTTCATTTTGCATTGAAAGCTCTGCTGACTGTATAATGTGAATGCGAATTAGCTGTGGTAACGTAAGCCTTTTTTACACTATGAAAACGTTGCTTCAGATCTATAAACTTTCCAGTTCAAGATGTCCTGATGTTAGTTTGAGGTGTCTGGAAGGAGTTGGCTAGGTTTCATTGGCGGACACGGTTGCCGCCTAACACGCATTGATAGGCTCACAGACATAGGGACTACTCGGCTCTCAGCGTAATGGGACGCAGATCCACTGTGCGCAGAGTGTAAAAAGGCTGGCACGCCTGTTGCCAGTTACGAGGTTGGTGCAGACATAGCCCAGCACGTACGTTCGGAGCATAGATGGATCCGTACGACGTAGGACGCACACGAGCAACAACGCCGGCGGATCAGTCATCTATCTATAGGTGCATGAACCATCCAATTAGGGTGGCAGTTTTCAGTCGTTGTCGTCGTTCGAACGGTCAGATAAGTGAAATAAGCGCTGTTTAAGTGCTAGAGCGGTATTCGTCTGAATCCCTCTGACGACTCTGCCATGACGGTTAAGGGCTGGTCAGTGTGTCATTAGAACAGTATGACTGAGAATAGACCAGCCGCACTCAAAACACTGCAGTATTATGGCTGATAGAGATAAGGGTGGGTACTGGAAGTGTTTCACTGAAGAAGAAGATAGGTTAACCAACAAGCTAGGATGAACCAACCGCACAATCCACTATAGAAATCAAATGCCGGATGCACAACATTTACAGTTTCTGTTTCACTAACACTTCCTGAGGGGTGGCTTGTAAAAATGGAACTTACGGTTAGATTTGCATCGCCCCAGGGGGAATTAATTGTCAGTTTTTCATATATATTTAGCTACCAGAGGAAAATTCTGTTTGTCTTAAAACAATGATGGTAATCGTGAACCCCGTGGAAAATTTGGCTGATAGTCATCGCCCCTGTCAGCTGAAAAGAAATACATTGAGTCAGTTTTTTACTTATGGGTTATGCACCTTGTAACTGTCAAATTTTTATCGGTGTGACAGTTCACGGAAGTCAATATTTCGTTCGTAGTATTCGCTGAAGAACTGGAATGGCCGTCAGTTGCAATGTGAGTTTAATACAAACCAAATTCATTTTGATTATATTGTTTCATGATGTTTACTCCTGAACCAACACTCCACCACCAATTTTGGCGATGTTCGGGTTAGTCAGCTAGGTTTTGCGGGAGTGGGTGTTGAATCAATAACTCTTCGCATTAGAAACAGAGGTCGGCCATCAGCTTAATGAGAATCGGGTGTGATGCTGGACTCAGCCAGTGTAAAATGGCAATCACCGGTTAACCGTCTCCATGTATGACAACGAGCTGTGAACAAGTTCGCATTAAGTGCAGTTTGGTTGTATGAAATATGAACGAATTTGCGCACATTTTTTTTCTGCGGAACACAATTGGCTCCTAGTTTGGATACTTTGCCTAGGAGAGCAAGATTTGTTAAGTTATGCGGTTATCAGAATAAGTAGGATTACAGTGAACAGGAGCTTGTACCGATTAGAAAGGGTTTACTATGAGGTCTGTTTTATTCTTACCTGATCAGCTCCCTTACCCACTCACTGATTTATTAATCGAGAAATCGCTTTAGTTGCTATAAGTTTCAAAATAAAGTTATAATGTACTTCAATTTGTAAAGGTCACGCTGCACTGTCTGTATTTAGTTAGTCGAGTTTTGTGGGGTGATTTCTTGTACGGCTGACAGAATCTACATTTCTTTCTATGGCGGTTTTCTCTTCAAGTAGTGACAAGTCTTTCGGAGATAAGTGGCAGACCACGAGATGAACGATCACTGTCCGTTTATCTCTCCATGCACAACATTAACAGATTGTGCGAAATCAGAAGAGTAAATGGAAGATAAGGACAGGCTCTCAACAAACGCAACATTGGCCTGCTTCAGTCACATCGATGTTTACCCAAATCTGAAAGAAATATTGAGAATTATGTTACTGGATTCAAATATGTATTCTTGTGGCTAGTCAAGCGATTAGTTGGAATGGTGTCAACTGCATGCTGTAATTCTAGGAACGAGTCACTTTCAACTGACGGAGTAGTTTTGAGTACTATGCAGTGTTGCTACGTTAAGCTTTGTTGTGACCATAGTTTCTAAGAAGCAGTTTGACGCATTCTCGACTTTTTATATGGAGCCGTTCTCATTCTATTGAAACGGTATACTTCATTTTTTTGTGTGGAAGGACGTTTTGCCAGATTTGGCTTCGTTTGATGTTGTGATTATTACTGTTGGATGTCTACTTTGGATCACACAAACAAAAAACATTCTACAACCCTGATCGGAGGAAAAATCACCTTATTTTTGCCTCCATAGATATACTTCGGCCAGCTTAGCCAACCTGTCATCTCAACCGCTGTGAAACCCATTTGTCAATGGTTTCCAGCAATTTCCTTGAATATCGCGATAATATTTAGCACACTCTAAATGACCCGAGTATCAAGCCTGCACCCATTTCATCACTGAATCTTTTGTTTCCGTTATTTTTGTAGGGCGGTACAATTATTTTTCCAACCATTCCCTTAGTCTCATCAGGGAAACAAAATAAGGAACCCATCATCAGACTAACACATATATGTAGGCTGAAATATTAAATACGACTTCTCTGTGTGGGCTACTACAATAAGGTGTAGCTTTTAGCCGGTTGAAACACAAATAACTCAAGTCACCCATGTGTGCTGAATCGCCCAGTGGTCATAGAAGGTTATGGGTTCAACCGAACCATCTTAGTGCGTCCACTTTTATATTACGTAATCGAATAGAAATCGCCTCGGCCGTTGCTACACTGCGTTGTTAGATCACTGGGGTTTAGTTGGACAGCATTTCGTAGACAACCACAAACGACTCTGCTGAGTTAGTTGTGTCTGCCATATGAACGAATGTCATGCTTTCTGTCAATTTCCTGACTCCACTTTTTAAATAGTTAGATGATGTTCTTTTGTCCACTTGAATAACCACCTCATCGTACGCCCAGTGCATTGTGCTTTACAATTACGTGTAAATGCGTACATTAACAAGCAAGCAATATGTCCTTCTGACGGTGAGGTATGGGTGGGCAGGTCGTAAACCGTGATCGAAGCGTCGCTGCTAAAATTGTGTGACAAAGTGAAGCGTTTAGATGGTGAATTTACAGCTCCGCGACTCGATTCCCTTAGTGAAGGAGACGTATAAAAATAGGACCTTTTTTACACTCATAAAGTTCAACATACAGTAGACCATACTTCGGTGAAACTTCTAACACTTGGAAGTAATTAAAGTTTGGATTAGTCTTCCCAGGAGTTTCAGTTTATTATATCCAAAAACGTCATCGGGGCTGTGATACGCTCGTGTTGACAATCGCTGATCAGTCCTGTTTTCATGACTTAATCACCAGATAGTTTTTATCTATAATCGACTGGCACATAGTTGTCAGACATAGCACACTAATGACGCTCTGGCTACCCTTCTGCCCCGATTCCACAGGTTACCAGATGAACCAATCTGTCACTCTCTATTTCGGTATATGATTCTGACTTCCGAACTGTAGTGGCTTTTCCGACTAGTCTTTTTGCGCATCTACATCCACTTTGCTCTCATCAGTACGAGCTTCTTATAAAACGTTCTTTTCCCAATCAGCAGTTTGTTAAGAATGTCTAGGCGCATAGTTCTCGTTCCCAGACAAAAAACTGATTAGCTGAACCTATAACATTGTGTTGTTATAAGCGATCAAGCAGCTAGGTTTTGACCAATTTGGCAGGTGCTTACACGCAATTCATACAACAGAACATTGTTTCTCCCAAACTCTCTTATTGTCAGTCATCTTCTTTGTACGTAACCGCCGAAATTTAGCAGTTACCTAAATTTCACAATAAACCAGTGTAGGTTCATCCGAATCTGTTGGTGAGGTGTTGGTGGAACAAAGCACAACGTTACATCTTCATTCGGTTAATTAACTGTGAATTTATTGATGAAATAAAACGCGGCAAACTTATTACAAGTTGTACAACTCAGTTGTGGGTACCGTCTTCAGCGGTCTTTGTTTAATATTCTGTGTATTTGCAGATCCAATTATGTTTATTCGGCCCATTTCAGTTATATTTTGGGGAAAACAGCAGGACAGGGATATTATTTGTTGTTCGGTTCTACAGAAAATATATACCAAAGTGTTGCTGAAAATTTGAATTTTTAAATTAATCGACCTGAGCAAGAGGTAACTTATTTTATGGGGGTGATTTTGCTTGTCGCTAACAGTGATTTTTGAGCACCAGAATTGCAATGCACCAATCGGCAGCAGTTATCTTTTGATATTTTTATAAGCAGATGAATGTTCATGAATTGGGCGCAACTAATACAGTTTTGTGTTTAACAAAAGCAAATGGAACACAACGACATTGTCTGAACAAATTGGTTTAGTGTAAATGAGCAATGCTCAGCCCTAGTGGAAAAGCGGGTGGAGATACCAATTAGTGTCACACAGACAGTTACCAGGCGACCAGATGGTTAGAGAAAGGTGGTTTGACCAGACACAGAAACGAATAAAATTTCAGAACTGGTAGATGGTACAAAATGAATGCTTGATTACAGGACAGGAACATTTCTAAGTACACGTTAAGTTCTTTGTATAAAAAGGTGGTTGTTCAGGATACGCAGGCATTCTCATGTACGTACACGCACTTGATTTCGAAAGAATGTTGTTCAAGAGAGTTCAGTGGGTTTGAACCAGTAGGTTCAAAAAAGCATTTACTGGTTCGGTTACATTGGGAGGGTAACGTGAAGATTAATGTATGCACAAATCAATGCCTAACACAGAACCCAATAGGAAATGATGTAGTGAGGTTGGTTGCACAGCGTTCACACAGGAGCTGATGTTGACTTGTAGGAATACCAAACATACTAGTTACAATATTACGTGTATACATATTTCTTAAACCATTCTATAAATAGTATCAACAGCATATCCCAGATAGTTCCATATACTAAGCTCTGTAATAGGTCATACTGTTTATATGAGGGTCCGTGTTGGCGAATCTAATCTACATACGAGATGTAGAGTTCTGTTTGAATGTTTAAAACGAGAATCATCAAGGACCACCATCCAAGTCCAGTTCACCTCCGGACCTTGGAAAGTAGATTATAATGGAAATTCCCAGGGCAAATAGATAGCTCACGAAAAACAAACGGTCCAGCACCATACCAACCGCACGCCACTCGTTAATCAATTTGTTAGTTTTCTCCTTATTCTCAGTTTGACGCTGCATAAACCGGAGACATCGAACCACCTCAGAGACATCGCGTTTTACTGTGTGCACTCGTTTCAGAAGAACTGGATCTGCAACCATTGAAGGTCGTTTTACCTTGGCGTGGATTGCGCCACTGGAGTTTGACCGCCACAGATCGTTAGGAACTGACTGACTACTTTCTTCATCCTCGTCATTATGCGCATTGATTTCTGGTTTGGTGTCGACCTGTCCTGTCGATGGCCATCTTTCTAAGCTAGCCTCATCTGCATCTTCTTCGCAGTGGGGTGAGCTGAACTGGTAGAACGGAGATGATGGAAGACCTTGTTGCTGTCGTTGTTGCGGTTCTGATCCTTTCCATTGCGTATTGGCGGCTGAAATTGCCTTCTTACCAGCTTTTGGATGAATACACTCTAACAAGAATGCCTCCAAGTCCGGACCCATTGAACGATTTCGTACGGCAGTGAGTCCACTCATGCATTCGTCACGGTCAGTGGAAGGCAGTCGCTGTCCGCGGCACTCAGTTCCGTTGGAAGATACTATTTGCTTTCGCCGAGGTGTTGATCCAGATATTGCAGCTTCCCATACCGCTGCCAGGTCCTCCGCTGGATCAATTACACGTTGTTGTTGTTGTTGTTGTTGTTGTTGTTGTTGTTGTTGTTGAGGTGGAAGGGTTGACGGTAACTGCTGATCAATCGATGCAGCATCCGTGGGTTCGGGATCATCTAGATCGTTAGTATCGCCAGTAACAGCGGCGGCAGCGGCTAATCCAGCGCAAGCCGGACAAAATGCACAAACTCTACTCCGACCGTTGGGTGGAACGGGTCTGTTTGCATATTCCGGAAAGCGACCATAAGGTCCCATCTGACTAACGTATTGGCCTGGTGGTATGTTATATTCCCCAACTTGGTAAAACGGATTAACATTTTCACGCACTGGATAAGTCATTGGGTAGTGATTGCCATAATATGCATCCGGGTAGTACAAACTTTCTGAACCCGGAGGAAATTGCATCATCTGAGCTGACCTGAGGAGATTTTGATTGACTGAAATGTGGACGAAACGTAGAAGCGAGGAATGGAACCATATAAAGCAAAAAACTGAATTCAACTGATTTTGGTTTGATGAATTGTAAAACTTCACTTGGTAATGGTTACCTGTGTGAGTCTGATCAGTGGCTGGTTTTGTGAGACTCAACCTATCCTAACTAAACCGTCAGTCTAACGAATTGAAACTGTTGTGAGCTACCTCGAACAACTATCATATTTAGAGGTGGAGTTTGGCGACCTTTAAATTCCGGTTGAATAGGAATTTTTTTCCGCTTACCGGGTCAGTGATTTATTATGATCAATCGGATTGTCACTTTGACTTGAAATGAGCTGATGGCGGATGGAGCAAAGAGAGTGCGTATAAAATACGTTTCAATTCAACCCGATTTGCATGATAATGAATAATTGTATCACATGTTGGGGTCATCTAGATTGAGCAGGCAGATAGAATTCATATCAGGGCCCTTAAAAACCAGCAGTATTAAAACGTGTAGATGATAGGGAACCTACTGCTGTTCGCCCTGTCACTAATTCGAATCTAACCTGGATTTTCACAATTGTCTGTGTCATTTCAAAAAGTCTGTTGAAGTGCTTGCTAGCAAATAAAATTTAGTGATCAACAGTGGCGTTGATTGAGACGCTGCACTGAGTCCTATGTGCAATTTGGTGGATTCCTTATGAGATTATGCGACGGGTGGGGGAGTGGGACCGCATGTTTGAGCTCTCGCTGTAGTTTCGTGACTCACTTGATAGGCCGCTTATCGTTTGTTGACTTGCTGTTTCTGCCAGTGTTTCGAATCCAGGCGAATCCTGATTTCTCATACCACTTCATGTCTACTCGGAAATCTCGCGTAGCTGATCGTACATTTTGCACTAGATGTCCTCATGTTATAGATGGTTTAAAGACGATTTAGCAAACAAAAAGTCGTTTCTTTTGTGACCAGGGGTAGATATCAGTTCTTGTGGTGGTCTACTTAACGTGTTGTGGAAAGGGCTTTTCGTAGTCTAGTTCCATGAGTTGGGTTAATGGCTTTTTATGACTTTGATTTATGATTTGTTGTTGTTCCCACTTGAGCCAAATGATTACTACAACATATCTTTCTTCAGAGCTCATTGTTCATTGAACTTCTTCAGCTTGCATACCAGAAAACTGACGAACGAGTTGCTGCTATCAGGTTTGGGAAGGCTTGGGATACAGGAAGTGGAACACACAACCGCGTTGGCGTGATCGTCTATTAACTAACTGTTTTTAGCTAAGAAAGTTTAAGTTGGATTTCAGACCATTCCGTGATAACCAATGGTGAAACCTCGTTGACCGTATTGTTGTCAACACTGTTTTTAACTTCATCACAGTTTTTCACTGCCAGTTGGTACCGTGCGTTGTGAATTGGCGCCTACATCGCTGTTCATGTTATCAGTCAGGTGAACTACGTTTAGTCACGTTGTTGCTCTGCTGGCGATGTCGCTTCGCTCTACGGGTAGGCTAGGCTTTTCTGCGCAACCATATGCGTGTTGCTGATGCCCATGTGACTCATTCAGGCTGTCATATAGGCTTCGGTTGCTACCTTGATCAGTAACACCCGTGGTCTTAATTTCATTTGATTAACCAGGTGATGTGTCGGCTTTAGCTAACATCAGCGGGTGGCGCTATATTGAGTGTTGTCAGCGTTTCTGTTGGGAGCAGAACACGGTCTAATAAAGTGTTGAAATTCCAAGACACAAACAAAAGGGTTGTGAATAATTGTGTACCTGTGTGCTTTCTGAGCTCTCCTGCTCTCTTGGTTTGGTGGTCCGGCCTGTATGCCGCTTTGGTTCAAAAGTATGTACTTGTTAGGACTTCGGCTGTCCTCAGTTCAACAATGCCAACCAGACCAAATGAGAGTGGCCAGACAGAGAACATTTACACTCGTGGGTCTGTATGTCGCAGTAATGATAGCATAGGATCGTGTAGGTAGTGAGATACGATAATTTGGGCGCAAAACAGAAATATTCCCATAGTTACTGCATTACTATCTCTCTCACACAGAGGAAGTTCGGAAGGGAACCACCAAACAAATAACGTCACAGTCGCCCAGGGGTTTGCCATGACGGCCAGCGTACTGTCTGCACAATCACAAAACCACTAGTTTTCACGAGTCTGAAGTAGCCTGCAGTGCATCCACTGCGTGTTTATTCGCTGCGCTGCCGAGGTAGGTTAATCCTAAGCGGAAAAACAGATCGGACTTTTGGGACACTGGCCCCAGGCAGGTTTCCCTAAGAAATCCTTGCGTTATGTTGGCTTGTAGATCACGCTTTTGAATCAGAGGCTCAAGCGGAGGTCCCATGTTTCCTTGTAGGACGTGTTTTTGCGAATGTGTATAGGCTGCGGAATCCATGCATCAGTGGACGGCAGAGAGGCCACAGCTCACTGATCACCACTGAACCGAGCTGCCACGACATCAGTGCCACAGCCTCAAGTGATATCATGCCGGCACACCGAAGTGAGATCCGGGAAGCAGGCGTACACTTTACCCGACGGCAGGCATTCGGGTGGAGGGTGTTCGCTTTACAGTAACTGGCCGCACCAATTTTTTGGTGGTAGGCGAATCACATGACATCAGCCTTCGAACCATGTTCATAAGTTAGCGCCTCTGCCGGAAAACGTCGGCTACATTTTTCGTCATTTACTATCTAGTTCTTCGTCGCAAAGATAATCAACTGTTCCGCACGACCCGTTCGGGATCAGCGAGTGACCGACTGGTTATTTTGAAACGTTTTAGGGAACAAGCTTGGCGTTACTTGGTAGCATGGTTTAGAATTCTCTGACGCCACAGCGCTGGTGAAATTAATGGGGAACGATGAGGGTCTGTTCACCTCGTGGGCTACGCACTGGTTGGCAGGCACAAAACCTGACGTAACAACGTGGACCCGCCCACTAACCGGTCATTACTATTTGATTGATTACGTGAACGTACGATAACGCGACAGTCGTGAACTGCTTTTCACATGTATGATGCACGAGACTGAATATGGTAAAGATTATAGATTGGTCAGGATAAAGTTGTTTTTTTTACGTTCACAAGCAGGTTTATTGTACGACAGGCAGAAAATGGCGACGACTGAACATTATGTTGTTGGCGAACTCGAGGATGAAGGCGGTACTGTAACCTGTAGCTGCTTTGTACTACTCTTGACGGTATGTGAGAACAATTCAGTAAGCAGTTCATGGCATCAGATATGCACATGAAATGTGTCTAGCGCTAATAACACCAATGTGTCAGCTCTCACCTCGCCGAATAGCTTCGCGTAATCAAAGAAGACTGGTGAAAACATGTGTGGGTCGCTACACGGCTACATCAACCGTCAAAAACGAAAGGAGTTCCACTGTTCGTTTAAGACCACTTTCCTTCCATCCGTTTAGTGTGCTAAAACCGTGGTAGACGGAGACTCTGACTTTCTTACAGGCAACTGGAGAACATCATGAAAGTCTCGCACAGACGTTTTAGTAATCTACTAAACCGGCCTGTTAATGTTGGCTGGTTGATCGTGAATAATCTGCCACAAGGTGTTAACGTTTCACTTAATGCCGCTCTAAATTTATTCGAGGTACAGAGAGCACTTAAATAGCTGCGAAATGCAAATGATGGCAAGGATACCGGCTTGATTTTGCAATGTGTTTTGATCAAGTTGGTTCGTTCCACTCGGGAGCAGAAATTAATCTCTCAAGCATTCAGAGATGCTCTGAGAGTATTCTGCAAAGGCAACAGGACTAAGCAAAGCGTCAACAGTTATTTGGACACTAGTCCGCTCGGGCCTGCCGGCAAGTTCTTAGCGAGAGATGCTGAAGTGAATCGGTGAGAAATTTTGGGAATGCAACGTTTGTGAAATGCTCTGTGGATTTCGGGCGAGTCAAGGTCACATCGGTTTGGCGTCCACTGCCGGATAGATCCGAGGTAAATAGTGGGAACACAACAAGTCTCTGCATGCTCCCCTTATGGGTTTCACTGGGGCATTTGATCCCATGGGCGGTAATACACTATGGAGCACCCCTAATAAGCTTTGATGTACCGGCAAGTTCGTCAGTTTGGTGTGAATATTACACGTGGGTAGGGAGACGAAAGTTTAATCGTGTAGCTCGTGCTCTGGGTTTGACCTTGTCACTGAAGTAACACAGCACTGTTTTGGCTACAGCCCAATTTAGCTTATAGTTAAACACTGTGCTGAAAGTTTCCTGTCAAAGCTCGGAAAACGCTGTTGAAATCGAAGACTGTACGGATGGTCACCTTACGGATATTCGATGTTTCTGCGTTCCAAGTGGGCTACGTAATTCGACAGTGCACGTGATGTTGGCAAATGGTATTGCGCTGTTTTTAAACTGCGAAAAGTAACTGCAGCTACTTGTCATGGCCTTGCAGACAACATAATCGAAAGTTAGTTCGGAGGTGAACACAGCTGGAACATTCTCTTTCACTCGGCTTTTTCTGGACGCGGATGCTTTCTGTACATCCGGAATGTCCTACAACAAAGGCATCCTGGATAGCTGCGGAGACTGTTGCTGTTTGATCAGAAGTCTCTCGGTAATTTTCTCATGGGTTACAAGTTGTACTTCGTGTGATAGAAACTGGCATCACTTCCGAGTGTTATGAAAATTTGTCTGAAAGAGCAGCCGCCTGAGTCAGAAAACCAGGCTGCTTAGTTGCCGATCAGTTGTTGTCTGCACTACTGCGTTGCACTAATACTTGGAAATTGTATCAACGGAATATATAGCACCTGAGTGATTTCCATCTGCTATGTCTAAGACGCAGCTTGTGTATTTGGCGGTCGGGTATACTTTGGAAAACTGAGATGATCCAGTGAGCGGACAGGAATGGGCTCGGAGCAACAGTGATATTCATTATGTTTCATTGGTTAAAGAATGAACTCCGATGGAGCTGAGGTGCCGGTGGATTGAACCTGGCAAGCGATCTCATGACGGTCGGAATGCAAGTTACCGGGATGTCCTCTAAGTAAATCTTTTGATCCTGGGAGTGGTAAGCTATGAACCGGATGGTTAAGAAGAATGTGATCCTGACGGGCATCCGAAAGTCCAACAGACGATGGTTGCGGAGCTCTGAATTCCTTCGTCTGGTTTTCAGGGGTACTACAGGGACCACAGGTCGTTTTGGTATGATCATATGGCTTTACAATGAATTCAGCCACGCATTCGTAAGTCGTCGCACCTTGGGAGGTTATCCGGGTACTCACAGCGGAAGGACTATGGGTAAGCTAATCGCAAGCAAGCTGTGTCAGGGGGATTTAACTTTTTTCGTTTGCACTAGCTTTCATGTTTTTCTTCATTCTCTCTGGAATGCATCCTTTTCACCTCTATGTAGGACCGTTTCCTACCTTGTTTTTTATTATCCTCCTTCCCACTTCAGATTTTACCGTTGCAGTTTTTATATTTTCTGTTTCGAAGAGATCCAGCTTCATGCTGCTCTACCATCGGGTTAACAAGCATTGGCCTGTTGGACCACAAATGCCTCCTCCACTCATACCAACAGGTCTTCGCAAGCTGACCAAACAGAGAGATCGTTAACAGAATTTGTCGTGTGAGCAAGGGGAATTTAATAGCTACGGAGAGTAGTAACGGTGACCCTGACTTTGACTCTATTTAGGCGAGTGGTTAAAGTAACATCCTAGCACACTGTCAAGAATCCTATGTTCGACATCTTGATGTGCCTGGCGCTCGTGGAATTACATATGGTCAAACCAGGCAATCACCATTTTGGTAGCCGTTACTGGGAACTTATGCATGCAGGGGAAGGAACTAAAAGATTCATTAAAAGCAGAAAAGTCCCACCCACATTAGTTAGTCAAATAGCTCAGACTTATTTCTCAACCACTGAATCTCCCATTTACAAGATAGTCCACCGTACAAGAGTGTGTTTAATTAGTCAACCTTTGAAATTAAATTATGATAAGAATGCACTGCTATGTTAGCAGAGCTCGCAGTGTTCGCTGACACTAACAGCTCATACGGCCACGCCTGAATCGATTGGGAGCTTGAAAACACTGTTCATTGAAATTACGTTATCCACTCAGATGATCCGATCGTCACATACAGCAGGCGGTAACGCAATCCAACCTTAATTCCTGGTGCATCTTTTCCAACAGAGGTACAAGCGCGAACACACATGGATTAGATCCCACTGTCAATTGAGTTTAGTTGCAATGTGTGTATAGATGCCAGGAACTCGATGAGCTCATCCGGAGTGTGAATGGATGCAATAAACTTCGGTTTCGTACTCCTCATAGAATACTTGTCTTGTTTGGTGTGTGTCATTTCAGAGCAACTACTTCTGCGGACCATTTGGGTTTGTGATCCCTGATAAACTATTATACATTTGAATGGTCAACCAAGCAATGTTTCATGTAGTAATACTTAGTCCTGTGCACCATGATATTCGCTACTGATTTTTAATTACTCATTCACGTAACTGACCTGCTCCTTTATCAGAACTGTGAGTGTTCAGCCTAACTTCCACCCTATAAATGTCCTTTTCTTCATCCGCTTTCATGCAACTCTGCATGTGCTAATGAAACGTAAGTGACAACCGTGTTACGTACCCTAGTAACACATTAATTTTATTTGATCCAATGGAAGGCGCTTTGCTTACGCGGAAGGTTTTACTATATAAATGAAACTACTGGTTCGCCATTCACTTTCGGAAAAAGCACAGTATCTCGTAGAATGCATCAGAATATAGCGCACTGTTCCTTTGTTACTCTGACTTTATTACCTTGCAGTCCATTTGTTGCAGTGTGGAGTAGCTTGACATGCACATATACCATAAAATTGGGCTCCATTTTTCAATGCATCACTCGGTTCTGACAGATGGTTAGTTGTTACGGTCAAATACTGGGGAGAATAAGGTGGTTTGATGGAAATATGTCCGGAATTCAGTTACCATTCGCGATGTGGTTGTCAACGGCTCACATGTTCACCGCTTAATATAGCCACAGATGACCAAAATGTAAAACGGAAAGCCGAAGTTTTGGTCAGTTATGAACTGAATTAATACTACTTAATAATGTTTGAGTAATCTGATTATACAACACACTAAGTGATTGGCATACATGACTGATGAGTAATTTCAAGCCACACCCTTCATTTTGCAATGTGACAAAACCGAAATGTTACCTAAAATTTTGGGTATAAGTTTGTTACAGTGAAGCGCAGAGTGATAATTTTATTTCCCTCCATCTATACTTCGGAAAACCGGAAATTTCTTTCGTGTCCGTTTATTGTAGAGTTGGTGAAAGATGCTGCAAAATGACCATAATAACGCTGTAATAGAAAGTCCAACATGCGAGGCTATTCATCTTTCAAACAAGTATTCATGAAAAGCCTAAGTTATACACGCATCTGGATAGATACGGTACGAAGCAATTTCATACTGTCATATATACACCGTGTTGCAGATGATGGAAAGTGGACACACAAACAATATGCCCAAAATTCTGGATGGAACGTGCCATCTTTCTAAGCGTGATAGGTAATATTGTAACTTACTATGCGTAGACGGTTTTCATCTAACAGTGTAAATACTGGACACATTCGTTTTTGTTTGCAAGCGCAAATTAAATAAGTTCATAAGGTGATCCGTGATAACCGCTTGCAACGGGCACAATTTTATTTATTTTTTATTTTATGTCAGAGGTTGTGTTGCCATAAATTGGGTCCTAACGATCCAGACCTGTCAGTGATATTCTCTCTCACCGAGATGATCAAAGCAATATTTTCGTTGCTCAGTGTGTTGTTGAGCAAGTCATTCGGCTTTAGTAACGTTTGTGCGCATGATGGGGTCACATAATCTGTCTGATTGTGTTGTTGTATGCAATCTGGCAACTTAGTGATTTCCATTAAATGCATAAATATATACATTTGTTGACGGAGTTAGTGGAAGTTTGTAAGCAAGGATGGAATAGTGTGAGCTAAACACCTTTTCATTACACATATTACTGCACAACGAAGATGGTGAAATTGTGCGAAAGGGGAATGTGCTACCAGATCCTTTTGCAACAGTATTTTCAGCAGTCTTCCATGACTTTGT
Source organism: Paragonimus westermani (assembly GCA_008508345.1). Taxonomy (NCBI): domain Eukaryota; kingdom Metazoa; phylum Platyhelminthes; class Trematoda; order Plagiorchiida; family Troglotrematidae; genus Paragonimus; species Paragonimus westermani. The sequence continues at coordinate 95,816 of QNGE01002492.1, read as the reverse complement.
TCATTAGCGCACTAAGTACAAAAGCCTCCACTTTGTACTTGCACCTTGTGTTGTGCACTGAACTTAGATAGTTTAAATTGTGAAATGTCATGAGAATTTGATTAGCAGAAATAGCATGGAGTATGTTGGTGACCCTACAATTTTGCTACGTGATATGTTGTTTAGATAAACTATTAGGCTCCGCGGTCGTCACTGTGGTCCGGCTAGGCCGAAAGGCGTTCGGGGATGCATCTGGAAATGCTTTGTATCACCGCCTACATTTGTCGTTAAGTGATTTTTCTATCATCTTCTTATCTCCATAGTGGTCCGACTGGCTAAGCAATTGATTATTAATTGCATCCAATTTAAGTGAGCCCAGGCCTTGTACGCACCAGCCAGCCAAATTTGCATGAGAATCGTTAAAACTTACGACCATAAGCGTCAGAGTAGGGTAATCTTGGCGCACCGGGATAAAAGCCAAAAGTAGACCCATAGAGTGGTTGTGGTGTTCCGTCGTTCGGCTGAACTGGCTGAGCAGGCTTGTTTCCCTTTTTGTCCGGAGATTTTGACTTCGGACCTCCAGGTGGGGCGACATTGACAAACAAAAGGCGTGCGCCATGTTGGATGGCCAGCTGTTTGGGATAATTCCAAGGATGAACAAATTTTAAAGCTATTTAAGATATTGGTTGCATGGTTCCATTAATACTACGCAACACCTAATCAACCAACTACAATCAGACCACAGGAAACGGCAAAACTTCACGAAGGGCTGCTTGTTTGACTGTTGTAAGTGACAGTACAACACTGAACATTGAAAAATTGAAGAGAAAGCTTGTTCATTTTTTGGTTAAACAGTACAGAACAGATGCCATTCTGTATTTTTCATCATCAAGTTTCGTTTCAAAATATTGGTTCACTACATACGATATGACGACAACAATATCCCTATGAAAATACAGGTCAGATCACCTAATACAATACGGCTAATATATGTTCCATACTATACACCGTGTCCACACGAACATGTCGGCGGAAGGCATAAAGCGAATAACCGATTTCATTACATCCCCAGGGGATGATTGTGTTTTCAGTCTGCCTGTAGCAGTCGTTAACTGATGCGCGTCACTAATATTTTCAATTACTAAATGAGGTCAGTATTTGGTGTGTGTGTGTGTAGGTATACGTTTACCTACACGTCAGTTTATATGACCAAATCAATCAGTAATTAAGCACTCATTTCTTTCGACTGATCTCACAGTTCGCATACCATATCAGTAACTTGTAAATTTTGATTCACATTACAACTCTGACTGATGTTTGACGATCATTCCGGTTATGGTTGCTTTTCGATTTGTACCGATTATTAAGACACCACTGATTGTTGTCGCGTGGTGCTCAATCGACAAATCATTCCTTTTTCTTAAATAAATTTCTTGTCTCTCAGGCTGAATTTGACTGGATGTAAAGGACAGCTTCTCCTATCAGCTACTTTGATCTTTCATCGAATACCGGTTAATTAAAATAGGGCCATAATTGAATACTTATATCATTTTTGAGTGAGGATAGAGGACGACTCAGTTCGGTGCATTCTCTGTATCTTCCAGAGAAAGACTACTCAAACAATGGTGAAAAATTAGTTAAACGTGGGTTTCTGGCATTGGACTACTGGACCTTTGCTGAACGAGTTAAGAAACCTCAGAACTATCCGGGCAATTTAATACCAGACACACGTGATTCGATTCACTGTGTCAACGCTTCACTATTGTTGTAAGTCAAATGCAAGGTCACAATGGTACTGCAACCAATGATCAGCATAATATTTCTTAAAACTAGAAGAGAGTACCTAGCCGAAATCCCCTCCCCTATGTCACGCGAAACAACCATGAAAACTGTAAGATGTGAAATTGTCTGTATGCACAGTTGAAAAATCATGGAAAGGTAAAATAAATTTCGGATCTGAAACCTGAAGAAAACCAACACTCATGACACCAGCCGCTCCATAAAGTGTTCAGTAAGTGTGAGGAACAGAGAGCTGTTTATTGTTTACTGATGTCTGATAGTGAGTCATTCAGGCTTTTCCTAACTGACAAACCGCTGGATATTTGACTGTGTCCTGGAAGTTTCAGCGATAACTTACCTTTCTGAGCCAAGGTGGTACTTCATTTCGGCGGTCCCCACGGTAGTGCAAATTGACGACGATAAGACACAGAAATGTGGACAAGGTGACCAGAGTCATATTGGCACAGTAATAATTACCTGGTAGAAGATTTAAGAGTGGGGGTTGGTAGAACAGAAGTGAACCGAGTTTCGTGAGATGTAAAATCTAACAGACAAAATGCAATCGGACAAACTACAGACACTGCTCGTGACTACCACTATTCGTTGTGCCATGAGTGGTTACATTACGATGAACCATTCATGCAGGGTGAGGGATTAGAAATTTGTGTAAATCCGCATTCCGGTGACAATGAAATAAACATCCTATATTATGTCACACAATATCTGCAGTTTAGGGTGCCTTCCATTGAAACGATTCATTATTTTTGTTTGTATCTCCTGTTATACTCACAAGACAACTTCCAACTCTTTCTTATCAGACACAGCAAGTCACAAGGAGTTAGACACAAGTGAACTCCGCACAAGGCGACGAAGCTTCAGTTAACTAGAAAACCGGTCTAATGGGCAGTGGTTAAAGCTAGCCAGTCAGAATGATTGCTTACAACCAGATTCGGTCCATCCGCCCTAACTCACTCATTTCACTGCACCCGTTGCTTCAGTAAGGCTTGAGCCTTAAAACCGTATTTTTCGAATTCGACTTTCACTCTCAAACGTTGTGCGAGGAGGGTTTGGTCTTAATATGGTTGTAAGTATCTACCGTTTCCGGGTATAGCGAAAAGCCTTGCACCCACTCACATATACGCAAGACAGCATGAATCGGTGTCTGTGTAAACTTGAGGGTTCGTTTGATCTACTGTGGGTGATAACCCAATGTCCATGTGGTTAAACCTATCTTACCGCAAGTTTAGAATAGATCATATGACTCTTTTTCAGCGGTTGTAATTTTACAATAATCAACTCGTTCGTAATCTTTGAATTCAGTGCAAAACAATTCAGCAACCTCCTACAGAAATGGCATTTTATGCTATGGTGTACTTATAGTGTTCTGTCATAATATTATATTACATCCACAATTGTGTTCCTGACAATCTTGTCAAAGACAGCATCCGGCAATTAGACAGCATATATCGGATTGCAGATTTACTGTTCCGATAAATTCTCCGGCTGCCTGGTTCCAAAAGAAAGCAGTATATTCAGGTTCCGTTTTGTTTTACTGGAGTTTAGCAATAACCGACAGCAACGTCCAGACGGAATTCCTACATATGTAAATATGAGGGGATGTTGGCCACTAACTCAGGAACATCAAAATGGTTATTGCTAAAACATCTGGTCAAAATTTTGCGAGAATTCTCCAGTTCGTAACAAATGGTCCCCGATTACTGACTCGTAGCAGGAGACGAAAAGCCATGTTTGCTTGGCGTTTCATTCGTCCGGTTGACAGTGCGTGCATCCTTTTGAGAAGTGTGTATAACCCTTGCTTGAAGAACCAATTGTTCCCACAGGTGAAGGAGAGACCAATGTAGTTTTACACGGAAATTCACAGGTTTTGAAAGATATTACAACAATAGGGAGCACGCAACCATCCACGGTATGATGCACATAACTGGAGAATAATTTTCTGATCGTCTGTACTTGTGAAATTTCTTATCTATGGGGCGAATTGCGCACCGCATGCAAAATGACACAAACTAGTGTCAAGTGAGTCGGTAACAAGAAATCTCAATCTCCGTCGTCATCGTGGTAGAGTGTGCAGTCAAGCCTCATCAAGTACGCACACCAGCTAAATGGTAACAACCTCAGATTACAGTCTTGTACTTTCAGTACATTTCGGTCACTAAACACAAAGTATATCTCCCACCCTAACTAGTGTGGAAATTTAAGTTTAGTGTAACAGGTGTACATGAGAAATGAAAGATAGTGAACAATGCTAGTTTCGTGCGTTTGCGTTTGACACGAGGTAAAATACAGTCTGGATGACGCTAGCAACCATGATTCATTAGAAGACCGTTCAACACAGACTATGTCATGCGTGATAGGTAATCAGTCGAAGTCTTGGCTGAAAGTCGTTGTGCAGCTATAAGCAAATGAGCAGTCCTCAGTTTCGTTCGTGACAGATCGTCTCACGTCCTCTGATGTCCAACTTCGTATTTATTCTGCTTCAATTATTGAAGAAAAGTAGATGGCAAGCTTTCGGTTACTTCCTCCCCGGGTTCAGTAAAAATTTTTAGATTAATCTCCTGTGGAACTGTTAATGGGTTTTTGTGATCTCAAGAAACAGACACATATCAAGTAACTGGAAGGTGAATCGTTCAAGAAGTAGTGTTCCACATGTTTCCGGTGATGTGCACTGCCGTACGATAGGTGTGCCTTTAACTAAACTGCATTATTAGACATACACGTACCCTCGGCCGCGACTGCTATTGCAGGGGCATAACTAACACTGTACGAAGCGTCTTCTTTAAAATGTGGGCACAACCATTTCTATTGCACTCATTTAGTCTAAAAACCAACTGCTTATATTTAGCCACAAAACACGTGTTAAAATCGGCGTGTACTTCGATCGAGCATTAATCAAGTGTGGGACAGTGCTGCACACAAGGTTGCAAACTCCTTCGGGCGAAATCGATTTCGTTCTGTTCAACCTTGACATTTAAGCACGTTTCGTCTCTCTCTCTCACGCACGCAACTGGCTGCCATACATTAGGCTTAACAGTGTTTTGGAAGACAAAATCATACCCATAACAGTCACACACACAGGCATAATACTGTTCCGAGGAGTTTTTCGGAATTTGACACCAATAAGTGACTGGTCATTAGTTCACCTTTGGGCTTCCGCTTATTGTTCTTTCTGTGCTTGTTTGACTGGGAGGTCAAAAATCAGTCACACGGCACAACATTTTACGTCAGCCAAAGTGCTGGTGTGTGCTAGAAACATAACACTGGATATCTTATCACATACAACAAACAGGCAAGTGAAATTTGAGGGAATTAGAGAAGTCAGTCAGATGAAAAGTTAACAGTTTGTAATCCTAGGATAAGTTCAGTTAATGACTTGTTTCAACACAAGTAACTACGTATGTAAGTCTAGGTATGTGTATTTTGGTGATGGTTGTTACTGTAAGATTTTACAGGAAGTATCAAATCCTCGTTACGCTGAGCCATCAGTCATTTCACAAAACTTCTACGCACAATGAAAATTTGATATTTTTATTGATTTATGTTTGATTCGTTTTTCATCTCCATTTGAAAATTGTGGTCTTGTTAAAATGTGGTCCTTGTAGTTTGTCACCTGACAAACATATGTTAACATTGTTACATCCACACGCCAGCGTTCATCAGCCGAATGGTAGTAATTGCAAGCATAATCTCTGAGATGGTACCTTAAGTATTCTGTCGAGGTCGGAACTCAGCTCGATTTTGGCAGTCCGTTTGGTCAATCATATACCTCATCTGGTGTTCTTATGTGCGTGCAAGCCTCAGACCCGTGCCACCGTACAAGCTTCCGGACGCAAATGCATACACACGCACAAACACGTGTGTTTAAACCCATCAACGAAATTCTTTTTCAGTGTCAAATCTAATTGACGCGTCCTGTTATCCTGATGGGGCATCAGCTGCTCCAACGTGGGGCTCAGCCTGTTCGTCCCGCAGGTCCACTGGGAATTGCCTTGACGCCAGCGGCGGTCGCGGACCATCAAACGAGATGAACAGTTACGATACACACACACACCGACAGAGATTGGTGGGGAAATTTGAATTGAACAGAGAATGCGTGAGTCTGCACATCGTTTGCTTTTTTGGATCGAAACAGACATAAACCTACTGAGCCTACGGGAAGGGTGGCAAACCTGCTTGATTATATATAAGGATGAGCTGTTCGTGTTGGCCGAAAGAGTCGACAGAAAGTGCCGGTTGCTAATGTGCATAGACTGAAGCAGTTGTAAAAACGAATGCCATGTACAAGCCAAGGCAAATGAACGGAATCACTCAGAAATATCATTTCCTAGGCTAATTTTATCCTTAAAAACATCCGTGAGGTGCACATTTTTCCTGGTTGCCAATACAACATAGCTGATCAACGAATATCAAGATGAGTTATATGATATGACAGAAGTTCATGCCGTACTGGAACGATATGAATACATCTGGCGTACAATTGCGTCAACAGCCCTTTTCTGGTAGCATAATCAATAATCTTGATCGAGAAAAATGACAAGAGTGAAATGAAGACGGATGCAACAATCATTGATGTCATCCCGTATTTTATCGTTAAAAATAGACCGACAAAGCAGCCTGAATTATCAAAAAATCGGAATCCATCTATTCACGATAGCATAAACGATGGCATATTGAAGTCGTGTAAAATCGTTTATATGTTTAAAGAGTTCATCAAAAAGTTTTAGTTGTCATGATCACCTGACAAATTCCATGATGAATGTGAACTTACATGCTCATGTACAGTGGTACCATGTAATCTCAGCAAAGGTTGACTGCTGTGGTACACTGCTGATATGTTTTCATAGATATAACTACTTCGAGTCACAATATGTCACTGTGTTAAATTGATTCTGACATCACTTCAGTCACACATATATATTTATATAGGTTGAACATCTACCGACGAGTATTAACAAGTGTAACAGTGTGGACTGAAGTTTTCTTTCGAAAGTGGCTAGCTGGAAAGCCCTTTGAATGCAACCGTTACGATCAATTGTGAGTGATGTGCAACTCATAACAATAAAATCCCACACTGCTTGTCAGTAATACCTGTGGTCTGAAGAGTTGTACTACGTGGTTGTACTTACTGACACCTTTATAATTTCGAAGTAAAGAGCGGAAAAGAAACCATGGAACGTTTTGGGCTCAGTGTGTACACAACAGGCAACGTCATGAAAACTTAAAAAACACAACCAGCATATCCATCCACTGAAGCAAGCTGAATCACTAAGCGAATTTTCATACGACACTGCTCCCTACAGAGAACTATTCATTATTGATGCCCCACCTTCGGATTGACCCCTTTACTCTGTCATCGCTGGGTTTGTGAGCTCAGAAAGTAACATAACTTTCAGATGCAAATACCACAGAGAAGTTAAACAATGATAACCGTTTTGAATGAAACTGTTTTATTTAATGCTTTCATGTGGAAAATCGGGTTGCAGTCATTTAAACCATGTTGCTTCACAAAACAATACCGAAGCCATAAATGTTTCATGTGTTGGTCATTAATGGCTCTTCGCCAAACTCATACAGGATTAACACCTTTAAACGCTTGTAAGCCACGATGTATACGTTTTGACGTCAAATCGTTTGCCCACATAACTAAGGGCTGTCCATGAAAGAAACAAAAACCTACCCGTTTGCGTGATAATTGATCACGAATCCAATACGGTGTACCAATTTTATAACGGAAGTCAGCATTTAAGGTTGTCCCTAGTTGTTTATGCGCCACGCAGCAGCGCCTGCTCTTCCGGGCTAGATAAAAGGAGGCTATTTATACAGCAATGCGAAAAGTGTGTACCAGCTGATTGCTCCTGTGGTTTCATTTGACATTTCAAAGTGGAGTAGCTGGTTGAGCTCAAATCCGTGGTTTTGATTTGTACTTATTTATATATCCAATATAAAGTACAACCAAGTTACGATGTTAGCTAAAGCTTGACACTTATGTCTAGTATGTTGATTAGTGTCTCTCAGTCCATTGTAAATTGATTGTGTTTACGTCATCGCTCCGAAGCTGTAGACTACAGGTTGAAGCTTGAGACTTTTGCTGTATGAAATGCTGTGCTAATTAAATCAGTCAACCTATTTCAGCATCTCGTTCACCTGGAACGATTTGATTAAGTTTTGCCCCAGATGGGACGAATATTCATCAAATCGTCCTAACCGGCTTTACGGGACTCGAAAAACCTCTGATTATCAACCTGAAATGATTTGACGGAAACTTAATTTCGTGTGTCGATAGTGAGGCATAATGGCGGTGTACTAGGCGTAAAAGTTACGTTTGCACAAGTATCTTCAATATGTCGTTCATCAGACAACAGCCTGGGTTTCTGTATTTGTTATACATATGTGGCAACTTAGGTTTTCATATTCATTTCATTGATAGACAACATCAAGAGAACGAAACGGAACTTTGATTTTCTTTGGATATTATTTACGGTCTGAAGTGAACAGAGTTTTCATTATTACTGGCGGGTTAAGCAGAATCATACACCCATATCTAACTAAATATCCAACTGGAAGACAGGCGTCGTTATTTAAAAACATGTTAGACATCAGTTACTAGTAAAGTGTGCTCTAGACTTATGATTCTGTCGTTACAATGTGAAAATCGCCATTACTGACCAGTCTTTCTGACGCTCGTTAATTTAATACATTACAATGAATAACGCATATATCTATTACAGATGCTCACCGATAAGTGGAAAGGAGCTGGAGGCCGATGGAATTGAGCTTTTCAACAGGAGAAGTAGGAGAAAAAACGCGACAAAAATGTTCATACCTACAGTTGGAGTAAGAGAAATATACGATCATCAGAGATTAGAAAACTGGCAGATAGTTATAGGTTGGGAAAAAACACTGCAAAAAGCCCTTCAAATCTTGAAGTTTATAACTAATGTTCCACAGTATAGGGTTGGTACTTGAAGTCAGCAGCCTGTAAATTGTAACTGGTAACAACTGGTATGTCTCAGTTAGCTGAGTCTACGTAGCAAATTCTAACCGACTGCCAATCGGTCATAGAATAAAAGCACACGTACAGGACAGTAATTGAAACATACTAGCTTAGAGTGCATTATCAGAGAAAAGACAGGTTAGTACTTAGTCACAAACGTCATCATCTATATAGTAAGTCCAATCCCAACACTGTCAGTTTAAGATATACGTCTATTTCAAGCCAAATCAGAGCGCATATACCAAGTCAGTGACAAGTGTTTGGCCACCATGTCGACATCAAATATTTCAGCATATTTCGAATTGGTTTGAACAGCTGATAGCAAGACAAGCCACGTCCATTACACAATGAACACAGAACCAACAACCAGCCCCGTCGATTGCGCAAAAATATAGATATATTCCGAAGTTTTTGTGCGACCAAAAACAATTGGTCAAAAAATTCTGTGGGAAGTACTTCGCACCAAGAATGGACATGACGGTAGTAAAAATGGTTCGTCCGTTTGGATCAACCTGTTAAGTAGAAATTAGTGGTATTTTCCTGACAATTACACTTTCGATCAAAAACCGGAGCTATTTGAGTATATTGATAAAACTGTGTAAACAGAATAGGTCTGTGTGCACGTGAATCTCTTTACCACTTGAATCATTTTTTTCGAAAATATTTTCTATTTGCGAGCGTTAGGAAGCACGTTCTACCGTACCCAGTCCTGAGGGTCATTGAGGTAGAGAGTCGAACTAAAAAGGCAGACAAATTCGTTCCACGTGTGCGCACACACACAAGAGTGTATCAGATATTCCGACCGTTAGGAAAAACAAACCAATCCGCCGTTTTTGGTTCATACATCGGGTAGGCCAACCTCAAGACCAACTAGTCAGTCAATGAGTTAATTAGGAGTGTTCAGTCCTCTCGAAAAACCCGCTAGCCGGCTTTGAGCAAAAACACGCTAAGTAAATCGTTCTCGTAACCAGACTCTTTTAGTGTGAGTGAAACCATCTGTCTAGAGCTGACAAATTGAGCACGCTTGAAAATTAAAGTGGTCCAAATCCAGGAACAAATTAGATTTGACAACAATTTGGCCGCACAAGGTCACAAATTTCGCAGTGGTGGGGGTGATGAATTCTGTTTGGTTTGAAGATAGCAGGTAGTTGACGCATCAAGTCGAACGAGTTCTCACAGAATCCAAGATGATGCGGCGGTATATTTACTGACTATCTTGGATCGACGCGTCGTGCATACTCCGCAGGACAAATGCTTGTCATGGCTGTTTGTTATACAGAACGTTGGGGGAAATGTAGGTATTCTGGTCACTTTCAACACTGATTAACCAGTGGGAGAGGGGTCAAACTAAATTTACAAGAGGGGAGCTGGATAAATCTAACCATTTTTTATATAACCACATCTAACATTGCCGCTGAAGTTAAATATTCCGAAGCAACCTGACAGATTTTATTTGGTATGCGTGTTCACCAATGTAATCCTGTCGAGGTAAGGGTGCGAGGTTGAGTATAACAATGTAAATATGATCAGAACATACAGAATAAACGTCAGTTTTGTTATCGTTTGTTAGCAAATCAGAGTGCTGTAGAGCGCTATAAATGACACACTCTACAGAATTGCCGTAGTCTACTTCTTGTTTTGTCACTTGTGCAGTGATGAGGGATCCTATATTCTGCCGCAATTGAATGCAGCCTGACATAGTCGCTTCGCAAGCTCGTGAATTCGTGACAGGCTGGACCGCACTATAGATACTGCTTTTTTACGTGAAAAAAACCGTGTGGAGTAAGTCAACCGGAGAATGAGTGTCATGTTTCGATGAAATTCCAAAAATGGGTGAAGCGTGGCTGGTTTTTTCTGTTTACTGGCCGAGAGACCTTCAAGTCATAACGTAAGTGGGCCAATGAAATCATTAGTTCCAAGTGGTCAGCTTCCTAGATGAACCCACTCACACTCTCTACGAACTATTATTCTGGGGCGGTTGTGCCTGTAGTGTGTAGTCGAAGGTTCGCGTTGACCACTTGTTGGAACGTTTGGGCTGGCATGAATCAGAAAACGAAGGCATGCTGTTTTGGTCATCCAGACATGTATGCATCATACGGTAGCATGCCGGGGTGGTGTAAGAAGGTGGGTTATGAACCAATTTCGCTTTGTGGTCATCCAACCTGAGTTTATCGAGTAATTTACGTGAAATTCAATCACTGTACTGTTTCCTTCGTCAAAAACTAGACAAAATGTAATTCAAGAACCAGCACCTATTGAAGTTCTGAAGGATGCATTATGTAATTTGCATCGCTCTCCATCAGCTTCTTCATGGCGGTGAAATACTTCTTCCTGGGAGCGTCCGTTCAGCAGTAACCCTTTTAACATGAGTCAAGGCCCTTCACTCAACTTCAACAAACCTAATGTTAGCAAAATTTACTGGGACAAAGTTTTGCGCAATCTTTCTGCTGCAAAAGGTTTCCCCATTTGATGAAAGACAGTATATAATACACAGATATACAAAATAATTGAAGACAATACATAGCTTCAGATGAGTTGACCATAAAACGCAGTGTCAGTGAGCAGAAAGTATGTGTCTTCGCTCGATAGCAAACCTAGTATATGCGGAGGGTGCTTGGACAAGTAGAGTGCTTTTTAAAAACTGGTACGGAACTCCCCAACAAACAGTAGGTATTCTCGCCATCATGTAAGACGACACGAGTGTAATACACCGCATTATCGAAGAGGATTGAACGTGACCCATTTTTAACGGATATCTCAAGAGCCGCACCCAGTCAGTGCATACTCGCCGTTCTGGACGCTTTGTTTGATATATACTGAACATTGGATGGATGCATCAGACGATTTGCACGAAACGCCAAACGGGAGTTTGCTGTGCAATGAAAGCCACAATCCACCGGTATATCTTATAGCTGGCCTTACAATTTTTACTGAAGAGTAACGTGAACACATGCCGATTAGGAAGTGAATGACATTTTGAAAAAATTGAGATTTAGTTGGTTTCTAACCAGCGACAGATGTGCACAACTGAACAATGAAGACCCACTTCTTAACAATAGCACCGTTAACTGGGAAAGTTTATTGCATGAGACCTGTCAGTGGCGATATACTATCTAGACAGTATGACAATTTGATGGGCTACTGGAGAGGGTGGCTCAATTAAATAAGACTTGATATTTCTGGTCTCCATTCCTGGCTTTGTAGATCTACTGACTGGACAACAGCTGTCTAATGACTTGCGGTTTTTGTGTGAATTCCGACAAAATGTAGACTCTGCGGTAATTAGTGATTGCCCATTTCTTATCATTATATGGACGCTATTTTGTTGACGGATGGTAGTTCTAAATGATTGATGTGAAATTTTGCTATGCAACTGAATATATCGTATCTGGAACATTTTTTCATCATTTAATGGGTACTATTAGCGAAGGCGTCAGTGTCTACTGTCTCTCACTGAAATATACTCTCAGGTTATTTTCAGTACGCGTGCCGATGTGGATGAAAGAAGCTAAACAAGGGTTGGCTTGAAAACGGCCGCTTTCAAATTCAACGCCTTATTTCTGAATAAATGAGAACCACTAAGTTGGTTGCCGTGCTACAACAGCGGGACGTCTCAAAGGTCAATATCGATATTCAGTATTTATTTAGTTACGTATCCAATTTATCTTGTAAAACTATTCAACACATAGCCAGCGGGTAGATACTTTGGTTGAACTTGCAATCAATATCTAGTTGTCCGCGTGGTATTCATGCGAGTTGAAAAAATGCCTTAGGCAGCTGGTGACCGATTAGCTTGCATAGCCTTAAGCCGAGCCTAAATTAGAATAAATTCGATTGTAATCTACAAAAGTGTGAATAAAACACTCAGGCGTCCAACTCTGCAAAAGCATGACACACTTCCATCCTTGCCGGATTAATGGTTGGCTGAAAACATGTCACCACAGCATTTTCAAATATTCACCGAGAAAACGTGCGAGTTACGCAACTACTTTCGGTTCTATTTGTGAACACAGTGTGGGCGCGACGAATACGCGTGATTTAGTGTTAGAAACCCAATAGAACCTGGCCTGTGAACAAATCGGACATGCCGTGGTAGTGTACAGAGCAACCAGCGCTTCTAATGTATTAACGACCAAACAAACCAAACCAGAGCATTATTTTGTATTGTTTGGTTATGATTGTTGGTTTATCACAAGTACTGAAAATATTTACACCCCTACAGAGAAACCATGTGCTTGACACCTATGTGTCAGTTTTTGGGTGACAACAATTTACCGGAGTTTACTGGAAAAGCGTTATCTAGATGTTGATGGACAAATATGAAGGGGTTTTGACCACGTTTCCAGTTATTTCATTGGATATGTCTAACCGTTTTGCAAGTTTGGATCAGCGATCTACATTACTTGCAGTAACTTTCATTCCAAAAATACACACCAGTTCAGAGGTGTTTTTGTAGCACATCAAAACTCCGGACTTTTACTCAAAATTCCAATTCCTTCAAATGGTCTTGATGCAATCAACATTTCCCATGCGCGCTTCAAAACTGGTCATATATTAACTTACGCCTGGAGAGTTTAATTTAATTAATTTATGTTGCTTTAATTTTCCGGGCGTCGGAGAAGGTTACTGTACAGTTTTAGCGTCTTTCAGGAGTGAACTGCATAGCAGTATGACACCATATATCTTTGACTATTTCAACACATTGAATCTTACTGAAAACAAACCCAGTTTGCAATATATATGTGGCCATTAACAGAAAAAACGACCGTACCGCAAACTAAAAACAGGGGTGAGTCCTACTGCTACGTTTCTTCTGGTCAGACTTTCACATAAACACGACGTTAACTAACCGGTCAGTAACCTAAACACAGATCGTATTTTTGCTCACTTCATGGGAACCGTTTGTGTAAATATTCTGCAACATGAGAGGAGAACATGGGGAGTGACAGGACGGAATTTGGACACTGCTGCCTACAGCTAACGATATAAACACGTGTGGTTGGTATACATTACCGTAGTAGTTCCTTGAACATGTAGTTAACTGGAGTTGTTCTTCATAATGTACACTCTGAAAGGTAGGTTGTAAGTTATGAATGACTGTTATCCGTAACACATCAGCCGGCGTACGGTGTTGGTTGATTTGGTCTTGGCCACTTTCACAAGTTCAAACTATGCGAACTGTGATTTACGGGAGACTTTTCCTGAATGGTCTAGAATACTGACGTATGTCAAATTTACAACAAATAAGAGAGTGCATAGAAATAGTAGTTCAAGTTTCACACCAAAAATTGAAGACGTTTGGTTCATTATAGTGAAGAATTGTTCTCAGTGGAATAAGTTAAACTTGTAAGTTTATCTACAAGGCAGCTGGGTGAGACGATTGAACCTGGTTATAAGTTTTGAGTTTGCTTCGAATCGGTCAGTCAGTCGAGTACACAATATGTGTGTCGGATAGGACGAAGCATAATGCTGCACCGTCATTCACACTTTGACATTTCAGGTTACAAGGGGACGACTGACTTCTGTTTTTACTTCCCTGTCTCCGTTTCCTACAAATAATACAAATAGTTTGTTTTTGAGTTGTGCAATTTTCAGACTACATTCAGACAAGTGAAGCTTATAAATTTGTGTCACTAAACCAGACACGGTACTTAACGGTAAGCAAATCAGAAATGTCGGCAGTTTTCGGTAAAGACTCACTGCCTTTGCATAAAAATTGGCCACGACCATATACAGAACAAGAAGGAAATTAGGACAGTCAACTTTCAGGAAAATGCACGATATTCATTGGTAGACATGCCTCTGTGATTTTGAGGCTAGTTAAACAAACGTCTGGAATATAAAATAGAAATTCAATCTTTTTACGTTAGAATGGCCGTAGCATTGCTCATTCAACTGAGAGCAAGGGTTACCGGCTGAAGCAGACACGCGCCAGCAAGCATAGCTGTAAAACGTTTTTACACAAAGCGTTGCAATTAACTGTATTCAGACGACCTCAGGAATCGAGTTTCCCAAGTGATGACAGTTAGGATATTCTATCAGCAATAAGTAATCACCAGAGCCATCCAAGGGTTTGTTAGAACGCAAACTTTGAGGCCAGGTACATCACATTTCACAAAATCATCTGCCATGTTCAGAGTTTGAAAACAAGACTGAAATAAACCTTAATCCAGAATGGATATTTTCTTAAAACATCTCAACATATCTATCACCCACAAGGAATTATTTGCGCAGATTGTGCGTTTCTCGTGCTAAGGCTCATTAACTTTCCATTTGATCTAAACAAGAAGTATATAATTCAAGGTCAAACCTAATTAACTAAAGATGAAGCTTGCGGAAAAATCGAGGAAAAACAAACAGCTGCGCCCCCTAGGTTTACTTGAGTATTCAGGATGTTTCTGTTAAAGGAACTGCCCACAGGAAACTTTCTTGGTATGACCAGAGCCTCAAAGCAAACCAAACAAAAGTTCACACTTTCGGATACACTATTTACAAAATGTGAAGAAATCTATATTCAAAACAGTGTCAGAGTGAGGCCATACTGCTTCACTTCCTTTTTTGAAATCTGACAGTTACCACAAAGTTTTATAAAGGAATGCAGTAGACCAAACCCACCATAAGAAGAGACTGCAGTTGGAAAAAAGAAAGGTGTACATACAGTTGCTTTCTGAAGGTGAATAAACTTTGCGCCTTTCAACAAAGGGTTTAATAAATTTGTTTAAATTCACATTCAAAACGAGTGAATTTTGTATACTTACTTGTGACCATAAATTCACAGGGGAATTAAATTATAGGTGCCAACTCATACCGCGTTTATAAGTTGCTGTGGAGGAAGCTATAGAAACAGACGGGAGAAACGAATGACCTCTGTACCTTCTAAAGTTCCCGCTTTTTCGATATCACTCTCAATTTTCCCCGTGTCAATTTATGATGTCCCAGTTAATTGCATCCATGCGAGCTAACTTTGTTCTCGCCCTGAGGCTGATGAGACCAAATCATCTCACGCTGTAATAGCTGACCAATTCATGCATTTTTCAGCTTTTTCATATACAATGTTCGCGATTGAAAGTCAGCCAATACCTTATGAAGTATTAAACTTACACTGAGACTTGCGCTTGTGATATGGCGATATCTTAGACTGGAAAAGAACAGTTGCCTAACGAAACGACTACTGGTCTGCTTTTCTTTCGAATTCGTGCGTTCGGAGCCAATTTGTGTCATTCTACTCCGCACAAAATGTGGTCAGCCAAACTGGTCACATTCCATGGTCTCGAGCTGCCTGTGTGTTCGAAGACACTTGTTGGTAAATAGGCCCTTTCGCCGGAGTTAGCGATCCCTATCAGCTCACTATAGGTGTTCGTTCAAACTTTAGCTGTGTAACGTAAGAAATATTCATGCTGTTGGCCATTTTACAGTTCACTGCGTACATCTAACACTATTAATGTTCATACTGTGTTGTTCAAAATTCTGAGAGAAATTAAAATTTTACTGTTTTCAAATGTTGGAACTCTCCAAAAACAGGGTATACTGAACAAACGATTTCTCGGTTACGGTTAATTAGACCAGAGGTTTATGTAGAAAATCGCTATTAGGGTGCAGAGCACATAACAGGTAAGGTGGTCGAAAGAGGTAAACCACATCACAGATAAGAATATATAACAAGGCTTTCACAAAATGACGATACAGTTTGGTGACTACTATCGTTCAAGCTGAACGGTGTAAAACAATAAATTTAGATTAGATTGTGATGGTGCGACAGGGCTAACTAGTGCCACAGCAAAAGTTGAAGGATTTACACGAAAATAAACCGAAAAAACGGGCACTTTATTCTTTAGCCATAGGGGTTAAGCTGGAATAGAACTGAAACGATCGCGCAGTTCTGCAGCGTAGAACAATATTCAGTCTTTTAGTGGCTACTTTTGCAGGGATGCACCTTTGAACGGCAAAACCCTGTGTGACCTCATGCTTTATCTTCGAAATGTTTCTAAGTTTTTTTATAAACAGATTGGGAATACCACAACGTTTCGAGCAAGTTGTAATACTCTACGTTTCAACCACCTCGGGTGGCCTTTTTCAGGAGTGTTGTAATCAAAATCACGTCTGTCAAGGTGATTTCGATTACAACACTCCTGAGGAAGGCCACCCGAGGTGGTTGAAACGTAGAGTATTACAACTTGCTCGAAACGTTGTGTTATTCCCAATTTGTTTATCAATAACATGTTAAACACGAAACCCAAACTATTCAACTTCATTCGTACTGCATTTAGTGCGGATATCTTACAACTGGTTACTAAGTTTTTTTGATTAAAATCTCTCCGAATGGTTGTTTTATAGGCATAACGTGCGTTAAAACCAGTCGAAAATCCTCTTCTATTCACCTGTCCTTACGGTTATGTCACTCAGGTAGTTTATGCAATTCTTTGTTCAGCTAATGTGCCAAAGCTGCTGAGGTAAGTATATTGCTCACTAAAAGTTTCTTTCTGAAACGCTTAGTCATTACGATTCTCACGGCTCATCATCGACACCAACAACCATCACTGCCAGAGTTTCTGCTGAACAATATTTGTAAGTCAACTGTATTAAAGCTTTGTCGCCGTTTTCGTGTATGATTTGATTTACTTCACTTAGACTTGGTGCTTATTCCATTCGTTTCCCTTGAACAATACTGTTTTGTCTAGGCACTATAAATTTGATCTGAGGAGTAACGGAGAATGAGCATTTTTGCTACACGGGACTTTTTAAAACCGCTCCGAAGTTTGCACTAACATACTGTAATCCAATGGACGTTTTCCATCAAAGCATAAGACAGACCCAAAAGATGTTTGAATCTGGAATCGCGCAGCTTTAGCATACATCAAAGCCAACTGTTTCCTAGAAAAATTTCAGCTGGACCTGTTAAAGAACAAATAGGATTTCGTGAATAAATTCACGGTAACATCTACTACAGGCGGTTCACTCCTGATACAGAAAAATGCTTCTGATCAAACAATCCACTAGCTCTGTATGGTTACTTCAGACGGTACCCTCAGTCAGCCGGTACCTAGTAAGTCCACCTAGAACTGACAGTCACCGGAATTCGATCGTTTTTAGCTAAGCCGCATATATAATCTAACTACAAGTAATATTCGCGAAACTGTTTAAAACGAGACAACTAAATTAAAACTCAAACTTGTGAGGTAGATCGCGATTTATTAGTAAGTACTAAACTTTATGTGTTCGTGAGGAATTCTAAACTAACCCACCAATATACCACCATGCCGGCAGGTCATCACATTGAGATAAACCAAACAGAATCATCAACATTACAGCGCAGTTATAAGTCCACCTCCAGCGTTGTTGATACCTGCATTACAATGATGACGAATCAATCTTCTCTTCTTGCTATATTAAACATGTCAACATTTTAATCAGATACCCAAATCAGAACATAACTTGACGTGACGTATTTAGGTGGAGCAGACCGGCTTCTTTGTTACGCGAATACTCGGTGTAGACTGGTAACTTAACTCCTCCGACAGACATTTAGTGAAGCAATATCTCAAATCCGTCATCCGGAATCAATCTGGAACACCAATTGCTATTATCAGGAAAACTTGAATTAGTGTTTAGCACGGTGTTCTGTATCACCACACAATCTGCAAACTGACTTGCTTCTTTAATTTCTTTTTGTCAAGCTGACATCTTTTCGCTGTGTTTTGGGCCTCAGCCAGTTTGAACTAACACAATGATACTCCCACCTCTTAGTAATGGTCATTTGATTTCTGTCAGTCAGAACAGAAAAGAGGAGAATTTTGCCTTCTAGCAGTATGGTGTTTGAGGTGAACATGTTTCAAGTGTGGATTTCTGGGCTACGTCTGTTGAATGTTGCTATATTAATTGTGCGACCCTCACACAGCTTAGGTATGAGCCGGTTACATCATATTCAACAAAATTCGCCAATCCAAACCAAACAGTAGATTTGATTAAGCCATTAAAAAAGTTATCTGAAAAGTTCACCTTATACTGCTTTGACTGATGTAGTCATCAGTAAAACAAATTTTGAAGTAACTAAAGGAGAAGACTAACTGTGAAGGAATTCCAGCCCGTGTATTGTAT
This sequence comes from Paragonimus westermani, assembly GCA_008508345.1. NCBI lineage: Eukaryota > Metazoa > Platyhelminthes > Trematoda > Plagiorchiida > Troglotrematidae > Paragonimus > Paragonimus westermani. Next base: position 76,951 of record QNGE01002492.1, on the reverse strand, counting down.
TTGCTTAACAATAAGGAAACTAAACTGCAGGTCGCATTTTAGTGATAATTTTCTGTCTGAAGCCCACACGATGTGCCAAAGAATTTTCGTCCTTCATACTTTTTGGTTAGTTCGTATGATTGACGCACCAAACTGTAGTCTGGATTAGCATGAGTGACGTGCGTCATGTGTACACTTTAACACCAAGCACACTGTAGCCGCTGGCCTTTTTACACGTCCTGTTTTCACGTGGACATTTAAACAAATATGAGTAATGAAAATCCTAGACGGGTTAAGGAAACTGGTATACTGAAACAGTGTTGGTAGGCAGCATCACTTACCGAGGACCATTTTGGCAGGATTTTCCGGTGGTAGCCAGAAGACAACCAAGGTGAGGGAAGACAGTAGAAAGCATGGTAAGATCAACAGATAATTATAATAAGCCGGTTGTCTTTCGATTATAAGTTCGAACATGAGATCTGCGTAGATTTCTGCGCAACAATCATATTTTTCTGTTTTCGTCCATGCACGATGTTTGAGCAGCTTCCATTCGGGACTTTCTTTGTATTCTTTCAGGTTCCAATCAACATCGTACAAAGTGCCATTAACACGACCACTAAATAATAGACAAACGCAAAGAACAGTGACTTTGCGAATGAGCTGAATCGGTGTTTAAAAATCTCCAAAAACAGAGCTGTTGACAGCGTACACATGTGTAACGTTAGTGTTTAAAATGAAATTAATTTGAATTATTGATAGACCTACCCAATCTGTCCTCCCGTTTGTTCGTTGGTTGGACAGCAAACCCTGAGTAATTTGGTGAAGGCGTTTGAAAATAAACTGCCAACAGTTTTTGACTAAGTTTGGCACACATTTGTTCAATTGCATTGTATATTCAACCGCAATCGTTATAACCCATTTTCTGACAAGCTGCATTAACCTTAATTTTCACAGTATTGTGAATACGATGGGTTCTATTGTCATCATTAATCACTAACAAAACAAGCAGAAAGTCTTCGAGGCTGTCATCAGAAAATTTGCCGACCGATCAAACATGATCTTATTGATTATGTTTGTTGTCGAAGCAATCGGTTTACAGCTACGAATTACAGTGCATCAGAAAAGTTCATTAAGGTTTGCGGTACAATCAGAATAATACAATATACCATGAGTAACGTTATTTTCAGCTGAATTTTTATGCGTAAATTTGTCGACAAAACAATGTAACTGTGGGGGTTTCGATTGCGGCTTCTTGCTAACGTATACATTGTTGGTAACTGTGTTATTTTTTAAAGTGACACGAACAAAGTGTAAAACCCACAAAGAGTAACAATTAAAATCAGTATTGTAATACCGGTTGAAGTCTGCGAAGGTGGATTGTTGTACGGTGATCAACACTCGCATTTACTGTCAGCTGCTGAGTTCAGATAAACTAAACAGTCATGACCAGGGTTGACTGATTTTGATTGGACAAGAATAATTCAGTTTAACCAGTTATCACGCCAGTTGAGTAAACAGTAAATATCCGCATGGTATTGCAGTTAAGATTTAGATGTGATCGTTCTAAAAATACATCCCTGGGCGTGTATCACCCAGTCAACTGAATAATGTTATTCTTATTACGATTCGCCGGCCAAAACCTCATTTTGGGCGAATAATCGACCTTTCAAATTGCCTTCAATACGTTCGGGTCCTTAGACGGTTTACGCTTCCGGAGAATATCTATTAAAATAATACGAATAACAATGTAGCGAACTAGGTTTATACCTTGTATTTGATCACCAAGGTAATTACAACACAGAAAATATGAAAACAGTGAATTGGGTGATCAGGAAAATCGGTCATTAGAAGTTATCGACTCTAAACTTACCCGGATTTTCTAAAAGAGGTTTCCACGCAGAATGGCTATCCAATACACTTCATTGAAAAGATAACGTAAGCAGTACAGTTGAAATCTAAGTAACCTTCCTTAGACAATAATTTCGCGTTTATTAGCCTCCATTTTAGGGAAGCTAGATGAGACAGTCGAAACAACGTGTCTTGCTGCTTAACTGTTCGACATTTATTATCACAACTGGAAGGCAACCTTCCATATTCGACAAAAACCTGTTTTCCGCATTTATTTATTTGCCCATGTCTAGTGTCACACTTGGCCGTACTTAAGGCGGTTGTCTGATAAAGTGCGTGAACATTATCCCAAGTTATTGAGAGGCGGTTTCACCCGATCCACCTCATTCATTCCGTCAACAAAGAAATGTCTTTCGGATTGTCAGTTGAGGGCTTAGAGACCCATCAAAAATTATGGAATTCCTGGTAGATATTTTCGCCGAAATAATTATGCTCTGATTGTCCGACCCTGAGCTCTGCTTTCAGAAGTTCCTGCGGACACAAAGTTTCCTGGCCTACTGTCAAGAGAGCTCACAATTTATAACGATTGCATAACTGGTGGCACACGCGCCGTCCATAAATCCTATTGACGGATTTTCTGTCTCATCCTGGTTACCGTCTTTATATTTATTGTGTTTTGATTAGCCTGACAATCAAAAACAGAAAACAATACTTACTCGTAACGTTATCACTCTACCTTCCGTTAGAGTGCAGTTCATAAGAAACGAACAGCACAGTCAGACACAATTATTGTCAATCTTCTCAACTACATCGGCTAGCGTTTTATCCGGGTGCCGTGCCAATCGATTTACCATCAAGTTTTAAGCATCTCATTTTTTGCACACTAAGTGTACCACGGAGTAGCAAAAGACTGTGTAACTTATTGTTCAAGTGAGTATGCTCACGTTTACTGAAAACCAGATGTCTGTTCCAAGGTTCAGTTCTTAATTTTCTAGTGTCAATAAGTTCCACAGTTTTTCGGATTTCTTGTTTGCACCACAGTTGCTGGTGGTGTTACAGTAGCACACGAAGTTAAATTATACACAAAGTGTTTTGTGCAGAAGTGGCTACTATATAACTCAGATGTGAATAATAATTATAAATTTTACAACCAGCCAAGGAAAGCGAATATCTGCGTGACAGAAAAGCAACAACACCGCTTACATTTGTAATAATACATGCTGAATATTTTGGCTAGTTGTCTGAATCACGGCATCAGCATTCAAGTCGCCTTGAAATGGTAACATCGGACGGCAAATCAATAAAAATCACCTAGTGAATGACTCGGTTCTTGACCAGTTTCCAATATGATTTCGCGATAAAATGTCACAGACTACTCTGAACCTTGGTAACAACTAGCGTAAAAAGTCATTCTGAATTGATTTCTTTATAATCAACATTAGACTATACATTCTCGCGTTTCTCAAATGAGATCATGTTATTTTAATTCACATGTTACGGCTTTCTTAAGTTACCTTCTTTTTATCTCTTAATAAGTATCTGATCGTTGCTATTGAATAGTACACTGGAAACGAAGAGCAATTTCACTCAATTGTTTCGCTGAGAAGGTAATCATGGTTTGATTACATAATGTAACACAATTTATAATGAAAATGTTTGGAAGCTGGCCCTACTCTACTTTTACAAGTTTCGTGTAAACCAGTTTTACATTCTTTGGCCGTATACTAACGACACGGTTTGCACGACCGCTTTGTGGGAAGTCGGCAGTGACTGGATTTTACACATTCGGTGTCGTTCTTCTGTTAGCACGGTATCTGAGGTATGCACTGATCGTGTTGTTTAAAAAGAATGTCTGCACAACAACTAGCCTTAAGAACTCTCAGTGAATTGAAAATGTTTTACCAAAGTTGAAGTTCAACCTGCAGATCAACAGTTTCGCTTTTTTTGATAGACGTATTTATGTATTATGGGAACCAAGTTTACGCACATGGTTTAACATACGATCACACATTACAGCGCATCTAAGTAAAACGGTCGATTTCCTAAACTGTGCTACTTATGATGGCGTTAATCTGGGCGTACAATGTTAAATTATCGCCCATCCACAATTAAAAGGGATGGTCAGGCTATTTTTACGGCCTGCTTCCTTTTCCAGTAACGTCCAGTAATTGTGTGAACCGTGACCAACTGGGAGGCGGGAATATTCTAGCATTTGTTCAGATATCTCAAAATGTCGGCAAGATATGTACAAAAGCTCACAACGAATGATTTGCAGATATCACGGGACATGGCCCAATGAAATCGAACCAACGGACGAGCAGTGGCACGTTGGTCTGGTTTCATTGGGTTATGGCCCCCTTAGTCACCCGTGTTATCTACATATCATCGGTTATGGCCCTTTGCACGTAACTTGTCGCCGTTCTGAGGTAACCAGTTGAACAGTGTCTTCTCCGATTTGGTCACCTACCATAATTACACTTCTCTTTTGTTAAATCATACAAGCGGGATATGTACCAACGAAATCCCAATGCAACCCATAAATTTATGTATAAGCAGTACTGCACATTTGTATATTAACAATTTGGACGTCTCATTGCAGCTTTAGAAGTAGCACAGGGCCACATAATTTTGACGCTGAGGGTCTTTTTTTACCCTGGGTAACAAAATTACATTCACAGGTTGCTACTCTATTCAGGGATTTTAACGCCAACTGAGTTTTAACTATTGTTTTGTACGATTGTGTTTGTAGAATCTAGCCCTTAAGTTAGTCGACTCGTACCAGTGAAAATTGTATGACATCGTTTGATAATTAAAGCATTCTATCAGACTATTTACCGACAGTTCCTGTCACTTCCGTCGATGAAGGGTGACTCTCCACTGTAATTTGCTTTCATTTCACGAGATATTTGTTCACCACACAGAAACAACAAAGAATTCAGCGGTGTCACGTTACGTTAACCGGATACATTCAAAGACAAATATTTAAATGTAAAAAGTCGGCTCAGTTGAAAAACCGCCACATTCGCTACAGGAAAATGGAGGTCATATTTCTACAACTGTCCTTTCCTTTACGTTTCCGTGTGCATAGTATAAAAACGTAGACAATTTGAAAACGTCTTGCTCGTGACCACCAGATAAGTCCAACAGTAGAACAGACCAGGAAATGGAAATAAAAATTAGCTCAGTTTCCCTCAGGCACGTCAAAATGACACGCGTGTTCACGCAGTTTATTCATGGGAGGCTGATTGCTTTAATAATGAACCGGTTATTGGTCCAACCCTCGAAAATGTGCGTATCTGTAGTACTCTGAATTGACTGTAACCTATAACTTCATGCCGAACAACCTAGTGTATACGAACTGATTGTGTCTGGAACATTCTATAGGCATGACCTTGAACAGTGGACAACGCGTATTAATGTAGAACACACTCGGTCAACCGACTATCGGAACCACGCACTGTTGACTGGAAGCAGTGCCTAAAAATAGTCCACATTTTTGCTTCAGACGGTGAGCTGGGAACTACACAACCATATTTAACAAATTTATACCTGAAAGAAAATCAAGAGAGAGAAAATTTATTTGAGGCGGTAATAGTTTCATATCAGCTCAACAGACAACACATCTAAGGCATTTCTCGAATATGTCTGCACAGTCAAGTTAACCTGAATGTTTTCATCTTATAGGAATGTACCTATGAAAGTGGTGCATAACGTAATTAACTGTACCAATAACATCACGATAAGGAGACGGGGGACTGTCTGGTAATGAATATTTCAACGATTAGTCAGCATTCATTGGGGAATTGTTGGTTAGGGAAGATTTACCAGAATGTCAAGAGTCGGTGTTCATGAAAATGTAATTTACGAAGTAGAGATTAGACATTTCGTTGTTCCATATTTAGAGAAACACAGACTGTAATCTCTTGTTGCACGCCTCCAGGCTGTCCACATTACCAGTTTTGAAAAGTGGTGCATTAGGTCGTTTACGCAACGATGCCTATGGAAGACGCCCATACGATGGCCTTGGATGTCAGAAAGGCCAAGTTATTTCAAAACTACCGGACCTGTTAATTCTCGGTTTCAAGGAACCTGCAGAAACGTAATTTAATAATCGGGTGCAAAAGACCACTTTGGAGTGCAAGCACATCGAACGTTGAGAGAGACAGTAATGAACGGGCTTTCTCAAGGACAGAATTGCTGAAAGGACTTTCCAACTTTTTCGCATGATTTTGGTAATGCCTTTAACGAAACTTTTTAATCGGGCCAATTTTGTTTCTTATAGGCTGCGAAAAGTCTCCTGTTATTCACAGAACATAAGATTCCTGTTTGACCTTTTTTCGTTTGCCCGAGGGGAAAAAGTTTCAGTAAAATCCACCCCTTCTGATCACAAGCCGACGTCAACAGCGAAATGACCCATGGGAAACAAAGTATGATTAACGCTGCCGATATCTGCTATAAAAGTTGATTTGTCAAGCGTACGCGTTTGCTGATTTCACGAAGAAAGTATGCATAATTCTGAGCGACTACTATCCGTGTATGGAAAACACCCTAGCAAATGTTGGGCTCAGGATTCATTCACTCGCAATTAGCTTTTTAGTTTTCCAACGAAAAAGTCTACAATTTTTACCTCGTGCAGTACTTTAGCAGCCCCACACTCAAGAATCCGGATTCATTCAAAGGATAAAATTGATAGAAAGCTTTCAAAAATTTCGGAGTTGTGAATATGTTTAGGTAATGCGTTTATGCATGTGGCGCAGAGGATTGAATGGCTCTAAAAACCTCTATCAAAAGAAAAGCGTCTATGGTTTGTTGGTGTTAAATGGAATGACCCTGTTAGAAAATCCCTGACGATCATGAAAATGAAGAGAGCTTCTGAACCCACTCCGTAACCGTATGATATACACTGTCAGTCGGGGGTGTACGTGTTACCAGAAATAAACCACACTATGAGAAAGTTTTCTGTCAGAAATTTCCGAGATAACTGGGTTAGCATTTCAAGTGTCGCTTGAACGCTCCCAACAACATTGCTCAGGCATGACGGCAGCTGCAGCCTTCCTGACTGTCTTTCATTCGAATAGTGGTAATGAGTTTCCCAAATGTTTGTGGCGCGTAAACGTGTATCGAGGATGTGTCGTGTTGCTGCTACCGTTGTGGTCCAACTTTGCAATCTGCTACAACCACATTGTGGTTCTCTTGTTTCCTTTTATCATGTCTATCACTCTCCCGATTTGGATATAGTCGTCATCTACGCTTACCAGAAAGCATGCAGGCTAGTGTACCCTCACTGAGAACTGTTGCGTATACAGACATGCTCGGAAGGGACCATTTAGGCATATCATCAGTTGTACAGTGCTGGTGTTAAACGACTGTTCCATGTGATTCCATTAACCTGCTCCTTAATTGCCACGACGGAACGACGTAATCAGCCCCCACAGACACTATTTAACTAACAGGATTCAAGAAAAAAAAAGTAACTTTCATCATTTCGACCTCGGCGGACCAACTGCTCAACGAAACATTGTTCCTGTGTGTGATGTGCATTTAACAATCAGAAATACATACTGGTGATGGTCAGCTTAGAACACATGATTTCAGTAACTAGTGAAGTGACTGTCATGAACAACAAACCAAATATGATTAATCAAAGTTTGAAGTTGAGAAGGCAGCTGTATCCCTTTGTGCAATATTCTCATTTTTCAAAAAGAGTTCATTGAAATACTTTCGAATAGAATTTACTGGGACTCCAAGAGAACCAACATCACTTACGCATCATAAGTCCAAGGTCCGAATTTCAGCGTGCAATTCTGCTTGTCATAAGGAAAATATTTGATTTTTACGGCACACGTGCTTTTGTATATTGCCATTGGGTGCCATTCTACTACACCATTATGGCTGACCTTGGCGGCACAATCGCGACGTTCTTCTAGTCGTTCGTCCGCACTACATTGAGGATTAAAATGAGAGAAGAACAGTGTATCTATGTGCATATCCAGATCAATCGAAACGATCAACAATTATTAGGATACGTTCGGAAAATCTGTCTGAGGGCAAAACCGTGTGGACCTCTTTGAATGCTTATAAGCAGTCGACCACACACTCGAAAGTGACACCTAGCTATCCAGCCAGTAAGTGTTAGTGTTTGTCTGTTCAAAAATATTACACCGTCTGGCAAATTCTTTGCATTCTATGTGCGTTATGATGTTGCCTTACCTAGGGTGTTAGAGAATGTTTCAGATATGTTACGGTTTACGAGCAGGTGGTCTACAGAAGCGTGCAGGCAAACTGTACATCAAACCGAACAAGCTTTTTAAACCTTAAAAACAAATGTTTCACTACTCGGCCACTCGATTTGAAATGCGTGCACGCGAATATGAACATACGGAAACATTCTTATATTAAGAGCCAACGTCAACTTACCAAGATGTTTCTTTTTAGCTCATATACTTTGTGTTTCCTTAGGCTGTAAACCTCACACTCAGTAAGAGAAGCCAGTGGGCATGAGATTGTTTTCAGTAGTTCATCATCTGGTCACATAGCCACAGGGGTGATCACATGCATTTATACGTGATATCGTGATAATTAGAAGTTGACCGATCTCTGCTTTCAGATGCAGAATCTTCGTCTACACGGGGCCGCCCGGCTACGGAGAGCTGTGAATTAAGCCCAGTACGTTTTAATAACTTGTGTGTGACAAGGATGATTTTACTATAGCCAAGGGGGCAGTAAACTAAGTTTCAGGTTTTAAGTAGATACTATTGCCCATTTCAATCTGATCCTTCTGTAACTGTTGAACAGGTTTTGACAGAGGTCATGGAATCTCGTAAAAAACATATGCCTACTTAGTATTTGCTTGGTAAACATCATCATCCATATCTGAAGACAATGTGTTATTGAGTCATGTTGGGTTTGTTTCTTGGTCCCTTTAAGTGAATAGTTGTTCATACGACCAATGCAGTCTGCTTTATAACATCAGAATAAATAAACGAGCACCGATGAGTTGTGACCGGTTTCTTATCGTTTCCCACTAGGGTTTTTCATTGAAGTTATCAGTGAATCAGATTCTTAACGTGACCGCCGAAAAAGTTTGCATGGTGAGACGATGAAAGTAGCGATTGAAGGTCAATAATTGAAACTCTTCGGGCTAACTTTATCCGAAATCTGTTTGCAACGAAATAAAGATCCTGTCATTTTTCATCAGACTGATAATATTCTGCACTTTAAACAGCAAACCAAATGTTCTCTGAGTGGCGCAGAATTGCAAGGTTGTGTCCAGGTCAGCTCCTGATGAACTTCTCCAGTGGTAGAGGCACTGCCATCTTTCTACATCCACTTATAGGGTGAGACGGTTAGTTTTCTAGCTTTGGAGTACATGGGAATTATCACCAGGCAAAATTACCATTTTGTATTGTAATTGCGGGACCGGCCTTTTCGGTAGCCAGGGTTAGAAGGACATCGACATTTTAGCAATAAGACTGCATATCATTAGTGATTCTGTAAAGGTGTCTCGTGTACAACATTCAAGCGATGAGGTCCACTAAAAGCGGTCTCATGGGGTCTACCGTCGCCGATCCTTCTGTTTGGCTTACTGTGTACCGATTTAGTTGCGTCGAATATTCATATTACAACGTAAGCGTATTCCAATTCAAAGTGGACGTTAGTGAACAGAAAATGGTATTCTTCGTTACAATCACATATATACTAACCTTTACCTGAAAATTCTACACAAATCAACAAGGAGAACAACTCTAAGAAACGAGGTTAGCAATCGCCTACATTCTTCACTCGAAAATATGCAGTAAAAACTCCATGCATCTGACGGCTGGGTTCCGGTATACTTACTAATTTGCACACTTTCGTAAAGACAGAAGCAAATATTGGACACAGTTGTGTTTCAGTCAGCACGAACTGTTGAAATAGGTTAATCACTGTGAGTGATAGACGCAAAGTCTCTAAGTACTCGGACTCAGATTGAAAGTGCGCTGCGCAAAATAGAACATGCGTCATTGTCGTTGTCATCACTTCAACTCCGGTTTCTAGTTCTTCGCATATTTCTAGGTCATACAAATCGCTGGTTTTGGATCGCTGCACTATCGGATAAATAAATAATGCACTTAATCGTCGTTATGTGATGCACATACATCAACGAGCCATTAAACAGTGATTTACGCTCAGCTACATAGAAATTACGCAGGTTTTTAATCTGAGTTATTTAATACCCAACGGTGAATTCTCTCACGTCGCTTGACGTTCGAATCTCATTTACATTTTGAAAAACGCTACACTTATTAAACTTAAGCTTTTTGTCCACTGGTAACACGTTTTTCCTATTGTGAATTCTAAGAAGTTTTTCTAAAGATTGCAGTTGCAAAATGTCCTGTTAAAAATTCATTTATAGAAGTGAATTTCACCCCAACTGACCTAATTAGTGCTTCCATTTAAACAATGTCTTGTAGAGTTAATTATGTACAAAACTGACTGAACTCGATTAGTGTAGGCCTCAGCTAATTGGTAACGTAGGTTTGTAGACCTAAACATACACCATCAATTTTTCTTCACCGCTAAGTACCAACGAATATGCTTAGTATGTGCTGAAATTCCCTTCAAGACTGTTTGCAGCCTTTGCATTCACGTGGACTTTTCTCTAGGTCCATTTTCTAAATGAAGTCATCGACTAAGGTATCATTCCTGATGGTCACCGTACAGACTTACAGCAACCTTCCTATAGGAAAAAATGACGACAAAGAACGTATCTTCTACGAACGTGAACCAGCGATGCAAGCAGTCCTCACAGGCCGATATAGTCAAGCGGTTATGAATAATATCTCGATCGTGGCAAACACAAACGATGCTGCAGCGCACAGCAAAACTCTTATGCGGACGTGGCTGATACCAAAATCTTTGCATTGTGGCGCTGAAGCAAACGCGAAGCCATGGTCGAAGGCTGCTTTCTGAATAAGCCTGCTAAGGATCACTTGAATGCGAAACCTGTGGACACGCGTGCCGCGTTTAATGTGTAGATTTGTATGTGAAACTGTCCTAGTAATGAAGGGTTAATTATAATGAACTTAGAAGATGACTGTCCACACAACGTCATCTTTTTATCCATTATTTACGGTTTCCAGTTTTGCTTGGTTTCAGTTTAATTTATTAAATTAGTTAATAAAACAAGTATCACAAACCCCTGTCTGTTTACGCGTGACATATACTGTCACTGCTTACATTTGTTGCGGCAAAAATTCCTCTATGTTTTGAGATCAGTTTCTTCAAGTAGGTTGATTTGTAAAGCCACATACTGTCAAAATTGCGTAGACATTAATGCCGGACCACCAATAGTTTAGTAAAAGATATCCTTGTTTGAAACGATGGGTTCCATTTATTGAAACTGGTATACCTAAGCACGGTCCTGTGTGAATTTTTGAGTCGTAATTTTTGACAACTGAAAGAATGAATTTGCTTTCGGCTTGGAAGACTAGCGTTCCCCACATGTTCGAAGCGAATCTACCCTCGAAGTGACTTGATCAATACACGCTTGAGTCACCAGGAAATTTAATGTTTTCAACTGCGGTTGATATTTTTCCTCACTTACGATGAGCCACATATTCAAACCTTTCTGCTGATTGATTCACTAACCTGACGAGGTTAAATATTCGATTACCCGGTTTGCCACCTGAGCAAACGCTCTATCCTTAGCTTTTTCAAGCAGTTGGATAAAATGTTAACATCTTCAACGGTTGCGTAACGTGTTAGCAACACACACTCGTCTTCACTTGCAGTTTAAGCTAAGGAAACACGAACAACAATATCTAGATTGTTCACTCATTTTGTGCTAGATGACTTTGATTTCTGTAGTAGCTCTGTTTCTACTACCAGCCATTTCTCAGTAGTTGAGTGGCTGGTAAATCTCAGTCTAAGATAAACTAATATCCAACAGTTTTAAAAAAAAGAGATTTTATCGGTGCTCATCAAGCGAGGCTGCATTTTTTAGGTCATCCACAATCGAGGTGCCTCCTCATGTGTACTAAAAATTTTCAAGCAAGCTTTTGTGTCCAATCACTCTGTCCCGTAGGAGAAAGACTGGGAAATCCAGCGCACACTGTTAACGGCTTCAAAAGGTGTGCATCCTGGTTTTTTAGGTGGACAAGTTTTGTCGAGGAATTATTTGATAATCAGGTATCAGAAAAATGATGAGAAAACAATTGTCAACCTGGAATAATAAGCCGCTTCGCTGACGTTATTAATGAAAGCAGTGAGTAGTGTGTGTAGGGTTGTTGTTTTGCTCAGAGCTCTGCTAGTTTCCGGTTGGTATCCATTACAGTGCATCCGAGTTTGTTGTGCGCTTGCCTCAACTAAACTACCAGTTTTTCGTGGTCGACTAATGTGAATTTGTCTTTGATTAATTCGTGATGTATGAATGTACAACAAGACATTGACCACTAATCAAAATCAGCAAGTTAAAAGAGAACAGCAGGTTGCTCCAAGCTTTCTGCAACATTTGTGGAAAGAATAAACGGTATTTAGTTAAAAAAAGAATATTGTTACATCTAGTTGTATTAAGTACCCCATCGAAGTGATTATATGTTTGAGAAAGATCAAAAGTGAATTTTGCATGAAGTTTCCTGTTTTCTCCATGAAAATAAGTTGACCTCTGTTGCCCACCACTTTATTACTGCAACTAATTCAATTTGAATTTAATTAAAATCGGGAGGATCATAAACTACCAATCAACACTGGTATCACGCCTTGTTGTTCTATCATCTAGCAGGGTAGAAGAGTGAATGTGAATTAATACAAAAAGCATTAAATATATTGTCATGATACTTCCTTACAATGTTGGTTATTGGATAGCACTTCATTTATTTTGCCGAATCAGTCTTATCATTGACATATGGCACGCGGTATCAATAGGTTAGAAGTGTCACCTATAGTTTACTATACTATTTTGGAACTGAATTCTATTTACTAGTGTGGTCTCAGTGCCATCTTCTTCACAAGTCCAATGCTGGCCGTTTTTTACGGCTGCCACAAAAGTAAGAACTTACCTGGTAAATGCTTACGTTCACTCAGTTAAACCCGTATACCTGTGAGGAGAAATACTATTAGAAGAAGCTTAGTGTGATTATCTTAGGTGTAGCGTTCAATATTTTATTCTCAAAAGAAGAGAGTGGTTCGTCATTATTATTTCTAACGATCCGTTTCCATTCCACACGAAAGTAACCAATTAGACTATCAGTGAGTTTATCGGAATTTTCTTACTGTTTGAGTGGTAATTCACATATTACACTGCATGGATTGAAAGAGTTCAGTCAACTGCCACGTAGGCCAGTAACAATTTTGTCTCCGAGGATGTTGTAGGTTGTGGATACCAAGGGTGAAAACAAAACACTAGGTGGGCAGACAGCGACAAGGTTATTCATTAGGTGTGTACCTTGGTTGTTTTGTTAACTGAACTCAGTAGGTGATGTTGGTCAATACGAGGATCACCCACACCGTTAGTTGCTATTAGTGTGAAAGATACACCACGGAACCCCAACGTCGGATATGAATTCATATGGTTGCTGGCTCTGCCGGTTAACATTTTTATTGGTAACTCTGTCAAGAAAATTCCTCTGAAGTGTTTTTTGAAATTTTTTCGCCAAATTGAAATCATAATCCTAGCAATACCTATCTGAACTTGTGGGTTATTTCATATATGCAAAATTTTGGTAGCTACAGGAACGATCATATACAGTTTAAAACTGGGAGAAAGGCTTTCTGAACAACTTGAATTAACTGAGGAAAAGCTTTTCACAGAAATTGAAAACGTGTAACAAGATTTTGATAATCAAGGTCTACAGCATCCCGCATATGCAATATGGTCCGATGCCGCTTTCGTTCGTGTTTGTGACCTGTAAAGAAGTGTTATTGCCTGCATTCCCATGCTCAAATTTACTACCTGATAAGTTTAAACATGGACAGAATCTGTCTTAGTGGAATATCGGTTTAACGGTGGGAATCATTAAACACCACAATAGTTTTAATCCATTTAGTTATCAATGTTAGAGTGCATATCTTGAAAGTATTCCGTCGGTGTATTTCGACTTAAATATGCTGCTTCACAAGTAACTCATACAAACCATTTACTAGTCACAAATTAGTACGTATTCAGATCTGATAAAACAATGTGGAGCACAGTGATCGGACTTGCTAAACTCAGTTCGAGTCTACGACTGTGCATCTTTAGCATTCACGCACCCTTTGTTGAAAAATATGGAACAGAAGGAATGCGGATTTCTTTAATAGTTCCTATCTACCTGCTGTATATTTGAGCTTGTGAACTATTTTTGATCGCACTCATAATGTAGTTACAGGAAACAGCGAAACCTAACGATGTGTGTGGTTACTAACAGATGCGGCGCTGTAGCATGAAAATTATCAAAGAACATATGCAAGTATACAATCTTCGCACGCAGAATAACAGGGGAAGAGCTGGAGGAGGTTTAGCATACTTGATCACTAATTATAACGAAGGAAAACATTCTTATGAATGCAGAATACATTATCTTGCTTAGCAGTACAAATATATCCACCACGATAATAAAAATTGAGACAGGTTTTGCCAGTTCATCTTCAGGTTGGCAAATTATATTAGTGTAAAACGTCATACTGATATATCGGCCGAAATCATCACGGAGAAACTGGGTCACCGGTCAATCAGTTGTCGATGTCTTGATTGGTGTGCTATGTCACACCCGTCCATTGGCTTGATCCTGCACGTTAGCCAAGAATGCGGCGGATTTGTGACCACAGTAAACACGCTGTCTGAATAGACCACTTTGATGACATAATACCGGATAAGGCAGCCTGATTTAAACGGACCTCTCGATCTACCCGTGGTTTTACCAGCCTGAATATGAACAATTATGCTAGTTGGTTGGAATTGTGTAAATTCTATTGTTCGGGTATATCGTGCATTCATTTTCTGTCAGCGAATACAAAACTGAGCCAGAGTTGTCACGAAGACCGATGTACGAACGTTACTGAGTCTATGTTGCATATGAAACATTTTGCGAAAACGTCACGGCCGACTGTTGGTGTTCTGATGCAATGCTATTATGTTCACTTGCTCTGCAAGTTATTTATTTTTTGATGTTACACCAGGTGATTTCAAGAGCGTTTACATATTTAATTAAGGTATAGGCTAAGCGGGAAAACATTTCGCCCGGAAGGAATTGAAATAAACTGAGAAACAGATTTTTCTTTTGCAGAATAAGATTGTTTGAATGGCTTACACCAGACCAGTGTTTTTACAGTGCTTCTGATAACATATCAACTGACAAATCACTAGCCTAAGTTTAACGCACTCTCAGATTACGTAAGAACTGGCGGAGGAAAGTTGCCAAACAACACGTGTTTCTGTTAAATACTTGCCAATAGGACTTTAATCAAAAGTTGCCGATCGGATGCGACATAACTAGTTAGGAGTTGTATGCATAAAGTAACACCGCATCGACCATCACGAATTTCACGTGAGTCGTCTCCCATTCTCATAGCGACAGGATGGATGACCGAACAGCCCGGCTGAGTAAACAGTCTTGATGTGGAAGGCCATTGAAACCTTCGCAGAATGAGTATCGAGGTGAAGCGAACTTAAACTCGATTTTAGACTGATAACCTCAGCAATCGAGATCTGCTGTTATCGGCCGTGTTGGCTTCACAACGTGAAAACGATTTTGGGTTGGGTGAACTAAGTGGAATTTTTACGCGATTTAAGACAAAGAAAGACGGACGATTATGTCAACTTAGAGGTTGTAGGTAAAAATACATTATTAAATAGAACAGATTAAATTGATTTGAATTTTTGAGTTGGAAAATGAAGATTGGTGGAAATGATTACCGTGGGGAAATCGAGAGAATCAGCTGAATAGCTTGACCGTAGACCTAATATATCCCAGAAGGACTGTAGACTGATATTGCACGATAAATGTCCCGACGAGTCTCGCTGCCTCTTTATGAGTGCCTGCTAAATACCATTCATGAATCAATATAAGAAAGCGAACAGGATGTCAGAGAAAGTCAATTGTCAGGGGGCACAATCACTGTCACTACTAAGGTAGAGACAATCCTACAAACAATTGTTGCTGAACATATCGGCATACATCATCACCTTTGAAGGGAAGACGAAGAAATACCAGCTTTTGGGACACTTTGCCACGTCGAATTCCTACGTGAACGGGATGTTTAAATCCTGCAATAAATAGTTCAGTTAACCGGTTAGTTGTAAGGTGGTCTCTAAAAGGGCCATCTCTTCTTGAACAGCAACTTTAATACAAATACGTCTGATCCGATCAGACAAAGTACGCATCGAACTTCCTTTGTAGCCTCAGGGAACAAAGCTTTCAAAAATCAAGTATTGACCTTTCCGATTGCACTTGCGATGAACCTGTATTCACGCTGATGCGCATATTCGGAAATCGTAGACTGTTTTGATTCTCGCCTTCCACAACGGCATTTCGGATTATCTACTCAACATCACACAGGCGAACACTGAACTATGTTGAAGCGGTGGCAATTCGAAAGTTCAAACCCGTGTTGTGAGTTGTAAGGTTGTTGCTACCCTGGCAGTTACAACGATTGTGCACGCTGACAATTGGCTTCCTCTGATATCTTGTTCACTTTCTCATACTGATATATAAATTTTCTGTAGCATGCGCTCGTGAAGATGCAATGAAATTTGTCTGGACATAAACCGTGCGATACCAGCCTACTGTCTTCTTTATTCAAATTCTTGACGAGAAAAGAATGTTTCAGTCATCCGAAGAGATTTTTATCAAACTCATCAGCTTGCACTGAAGACTGCTGAGTCCACTGAGTGATCAACTCACTGAGATGTCTCAGAAAAGCCGGTATTAACGTATCCAAGAAGGCTGACATCTTGAAAGCGTCAACTGTTGTATCGCTAGGTGGGAACAGCAAAGTTGGTAACAGTCTTGACCATCTGAAAAGTGTCTACGTAATTGTTATATCATCATACAATTTTAATGTCTCACACACGTACGGAAGACAGTTTGATCACATAGTGAAGGCCACCTTGAAGAGCTCCCCAAAGTGGTGGTCGCAAAAATCTAAGAACTAGCGTAAAATGTTCCAGTGAAGTAAAAAGCATAGCTGTTATGACATACAGTAAGGAAATATCGTAAGCTGTTCATAAGTTTATTTCCTCAAGTCTGAACCGTACTGTCTGTAAGACAGCATGTTAGTGCATTTTGCAGACAGTCAAGTTTAGTTCAACTCTTTAATGTCCGAGTCTCATACGTTTCATTAGTAAGCATCAGTTACTTTGCTATTTTTCAGTAGAAACCATGCAGTTATGGTGGAATGGAAGCATCGATTGACCTTCATTCACATCTATTACCCGATGCCGATTAACAACCCATACTTTAATTGCTTTCTTTCGTCACTAGTCATCTGTAGTGCTGATGAAAAACCAACCATGTATTACCTTGATAACATTCATTACGTGCTCATGTTGCTGCTATCTTAAGGGTAAAACACCTCAATTTCTTATAAATACTGTCATGCCAAGCTAGCCTATAGCGAAGTGGTCAATTGGCATTAAGTGGTTCACATTTCATGACACAGGTAGGCAAGCGTTGAAGTGATTCCTCACTGTACGTTCGAAATTTAAACGATTTCTGAGTTTTTTTAGTCCAACCATTCCGATTTGGTGCACTGATATTAGATGATGAAAGTGGTGTTGTTTCTTATCTTGGCGAAGACAGCGTATTCGGACGGGAAACTGCGTTTACTTGCCTCTAACCACAATAGAAATCAGGAAAAGACCATTTCTGGTCCTTTCTTCCAGCAAGCTTCCTAAGCAGATCAATTTATTTCAAACATTGACTGTGTCATGCAGGATGAATTTATGGAGATTTTTTGTTCCGTAGTTATTCTGAACAAAATTCGCCGCTCTTTATATCAGCTTTTCCATTGCGAATAACTCTCAGCTTAAACGGTTCGATACCCGATACGTGCCTGTGAGTTGAGTCCTTTCAGAGTACCTACACAATTGTCCAGACTGTCAGTTGACTTGAGGTGCCTTGTTGGCATGCTCGATAGGTCACACATCAGAATGTGTTTTAAAACTCCCAGCAAGCAGTGCATCGAACCCATAAATAAATTGATTCAACATACTGCTGTCAGACATGTTCGTCCGTGGAACATATTCCGTTCTCAGGTTGTTCTCGTGTTCATCAATAATTTCGTCAACTATTACTTTCATTGCAATCCGGTCGTCTGGTTTATTTCCTATTGGCCGTGGAGTATTCGAAACACTCAACATATTGCGTAAACTTGATTGATTATCCTGCCTAGATGGATCAGACTTTTCACACACGGTGGTAAGTTATCACACGCGATTTTTCAATAAAACATGATTGCATTGACCAGAGTTTCTTTCAAAGCATGATATCAGTGGTAAATTTGGTACGAGAGAAAATAATCGGTTTATGGCAGAGTTATGCAGAAATCGCCGTTTCGAAAAGGTTTTAATTGACATTAAATTCGCAAATAATTTGGTTCTGTGGTATTGTTTCAGGCACCCCAGGCTTATCAATCCTGAACTTGCAAATGTGTCAGAACCTCCAAACAAGAACTTGGGTATGTAAAATTTGACGTTTTTATATGTGCAAGTAACGACAGATACTCCGTAGTAAAATTTTACTGAATTTTTACGGTGGAAACTTCGAGCACTCTTTGGTTGCAGATATGTTTCAGACCGATTCGTTATCCATTATCTCAGAACAACTTGTGAACAACCTGAATGGTGGTTTACTGGTGACGTTTCACTTCTGGCGCAGAAGCTTCCTCAGGCCAGACGAACCATTTACAGAATTGACGGCTTGTAGGGTAGCTTAGCTGCGAACAGCTGAACTGAATTTTCTGGTTTATTGAAGAGAACGTGACTTCGTGAACACTTTCAGTGGCGAAACCACAAAAGCTTAAAATTCACCTAAAATTCGTCACTATAAATCTCCTAACCCTAAACAGGTTTATAGCCTAGTGCTTCTTACAGCCTTGCATTTATACAAGGTTGCGGGCAGGTAAAAGATAGCACAGAATGGGGCAGTGTTCCCGTTATTGAACAAGGGTTACCCGAAACCGTCCCATGAAAGACGGATACCCAACAGAAAATCATAGGCATCAAGGCAATGAAACGATACTCCTGTTATTCCACTCAAAGAACAAAGCGTTAGGCATCACGAAAGTATTCTGAGTGCAGACAACTTTGTGTGAAACATTGGTGCACCTTAAGGATCCTTTGCCTCTTGAGGTGGTTAGTAATTGTGTATGTGAAGTAAAAATGCAAGGATTTTCTGCAAGTTCATATTGAACCAACAGCACGGGAACTTAGAACTAGAGTAGGTGACCGCCGAAGAGGAATTAGAAAAGCACCTAGAGATCAGACGGAATATCAGGCGATGGTCAGGGATTCTGCAGTCGCTGCTGACGCGTTAGAACCAGGTCATGAAATTGTTGGGGAAAATGTCGGCTACAGAGACCACCGGGGTTCTGTAAGGCAAATGTGAGATGATTAGAGCCGGTACTGTTGAGCTTTCTGGTGCGTGGTGGTTGGTCTTGAATCCACCAAACCGAATTGCACTGGTATCTGGATGAGACGACAGTCCTAACTATGGCAATGATTTCATTATCAAATTTCCCCAAAAGCAAGTGACTCTTTGTCCGACCTGTCTGAAAAATCATATGGATATCACATTGGTCGCGCTGTTCATGAGTACTCGATCTGTCGTAATTTGCAATTCAAACTCAATATCGACCAGCTGTCTACTTGCGCTTGCCACATGACGTCACCGTCGGTTTTGTCTGCTTGCTTACCTCTGGTTGGTATTAAATATCACCAAAATTTAATGTTGGTTTACACGGTCTCAAAAGTTAAATTTAAAAACAATCAGAATTATCGACTGTTCACAAGTCGTACCAAGATTCCGAACAATCTTTTTCGTGTGGAACTTCCTCCTGTTATCAAGTTTAGATGAGTGAAATGCATTTCCAAGTTGACCATCATTCACATTTGATCGCAGCCTTCTTATTCAGATAGACTTTCGAGCCGGCCTCTTACGAAAAGAAGCACTAGACTCGAGTTTCGCTCTCATTAGAGCACGTCAACAGTGCATATCCCGGACGTGGCACTATTGATGAGCTCTAATGAGAGCGAAACTCGAGTCTAGTGCTTCTATTCGAAAGAAGTCGGCTCGAAAATCTATCTGAATGCGAAGGCTGCGATCAAATGTGAGTGCTGGCCAACTTGAAAATAAACCAGATACCCGCCTACTCATCAAGGGTGGAATGTATGTTTTAAAAAGTTGCATTTCAACGGAAGTCACCTAACGTAAATTTCGTAAGTATTTGAAGAGATTGTTTGTTGAACTTTAAACTTCGATATTCTTCACGGGGGATTTATTCATCAACCGAATTGGTAACCGTTATTAGCCTACTTCCGCAAATATTTTCACTTCCTTAACGGTTTCTCAACATTCTGTGGTCCGTCGCCCCATCGGTTCATTTGGTATGCAGTATCTGCTCATTCGCCTGGTTGCCTACCTCGGGTATTATGGAATATAATTAGAGGGTCTGGTTAATTTAGTAGAACGGTGCCTGCTACACTGAAGTAGAAAGGAGCCTTTCTTTGAAAATTGGTTGCCTGTACATTTAGTCTTTTAGCTGGAGTTCATTGGTTCCGATTACTGCTGAAACACCTAGATCATATTGAAATGTGTACATTCTCGTGTGGGAAATTAATTGGTTTAATCATACCATTGTTCTGTGTACTTCACGCCCGACCAGGAGTTTCCCCACGACAAGAAGAATGTTCACTTTCAAACTTTTACTGTGAAATAATCTCGGCCAAAACGACAGTTAAATGTTTGTATCTGGATGTAAGACCAAACCAGCATGTAGTATCTCTTCAATAATTTTCTGAATAGTTGGTGCGAACTTAAAGCCTAAGAAAAATGAACTACAAGCCTCGCGAGAAAAGAACACGTGTAACATCATTTCACACTGAGGTTGACTGACTCTAACAGATGAGCCATATCCCCGGTAAAGTTGCAGCTATATAGCTGTTTTCTGATGCCTCTTCTGGTCTAGCTTAAGACCGACAGCTGTTTTTTTATTGTGAGAGGTACAGTGTTTATTTTGAATTGGGGAATGCTAGAACAGTTTTTAATCAGTGAGAAAAACAACATATCTCGTCTGCCTTTTGACCTAATGTACTCGAAAGTGATTTTGGATGTGATTTCAAACCCGTATTTCTATGAGGAAGCCCACTTATTTTTAACTTATTTTCCGCTCACAACCTTGTAAATTAGAAGGCCTTCTCTTATACGTTTGGTATGAAGCACCATTCAGAGAGGTAAAGAGTGGTTTTCAGATTGCCTACCATAGATATATCAGCAGTTTGATTTCTTCTACGAAAAGCGATTGGACCTCAATCGATTTTCCATTATTGCTGGTAATGTAGCTACGCCTGGGCTGATTTTTGTGGGCATGATTGATTGACTTAGTAGTGTCACAACAATGTTCTGCCGATAAAACACGCGTGCCTGTAGAGCTGCATGGGCTGCGTCTCAATGCACATGGGTTATCTGCTTCCGATCGCAACATGACAAACGATGTGACACACCCTCGTAGTTGCGCTCGGAACTCCTGTAATATCCAGGCTATTCACATTCTGAAACTACAGCAAATATTGAACTGAAGACGCTTGAGAATAAGAAGTTATCTTTCCGTACACATTCGAAAAACAATCCACGTTGAATTGCCAAAGGATTTTATACAACAATTGATTGGAGTTTGTTCTTCCACTGAATCATCCGTGAAATGGTTTGTCGTCCGGGACCGAATCAAAGAACACACGTACATTTGATATACTTGTTAACCACACCACGTTCTACTTAATAACATCAAGAAACACTTTCATCCAAGTATTTACAGAGTGCATGCAGCACGAGCATTCCAGCAGCCTCAAAAGAAAATCTTTACCATTAAAGAACTTCACTGACCAGCCTGACCATCCAGTCATAACGATGCCGAATTCGAGCTCCAGTTATTTTGTCTACTGTAATTCGTGTTCCGTGAATCATACTTTACTGACAACAGAATTGAACTGGTGCGTTTCATATCGTCTAGTTTAATGTAACTCACCATTATACAGTCTTGGTATGGTTTTCTATGGCGGTCAAATTCGACATATAAAGCAGGAACATCTGACTGAACTTAAGGACAGCATGGTTTAGTTAATCATATCATACAGTTTAGATCTTAGCAAACTCTCAACTGATTAGTTTTATATTCAACAACATTGTTCACGGATTCGAAATGGTGACAGTCGTTTAGAACTGAGATGATTATTGTTGTATTCGCTCTATATAAGGTGAACAATTTAAATTTGTCAACTGTCACCTGTCTAATTTGATACTAAAATTTGTACATTCACGAAATGCGATAAAGTTGCTTATCCGACAGAAATCGGATTTAATTCACTGATTTCTATCACAGCATACATACAATATGCTAGAGAATATTACATATGGATGAGGTCGCGGCAGCTCAGTTAGGCAGGATTTAATTCGTGAAGTAGAATCCACTGCCTGTATTACTTTTACGGTGTAATTTTATGGTAAATAGAAATTTTCATTGTTATTGTCAATCTAACTAGTTCTGATATGCTGTTTTGAATTACTTGTAACTATGCGCATGCATTCTAGGGTTCGTTTTATCTGTATGAATGGGACAGCTATTTGTAAAAACTACTATTCGTGTAGCTTTGGCAGGGGAGTGTAGATTTTTAGACGACTGTTGATAGTCCTCCAAACATGTGCAGTTATTTGTTAACTTTGTTAATGTACGGAACTGAACATAACAATGAATACACGTTTTTTAACTACGATTCTAAAACGTGAACAGAGCGGATGAGATGTGCACTTTTAGTGTATTCATCATTCCAGGGATTGGTTTCATTTCAACACTTGGGTAATTAATTTTGTGTGTTAACACAGCGCACTGGACAGTTCATGAACTCCAATGGGTAAGAAGACGTCTCTTACACAAGATGTTTGTTCAACTCTTGTCGACGTCTTTTACCGATAAGAATATGCACGGTTTTTTATGTGTAGTAGTTGACAATATACATTAATACTTACTAGTTGTAGAGGGCGACATCAGGGATCCAAATTTTGGATGTTGGAATCGTGATGTGAGTTATATTGTCGTAATCCTCCGGATTCCATACAAGATGATGATCTGACCATCGCTGGAAATAAGAATTGTAAATTGGAAAGGTGTTTCTATATACTAATTAGAACATTGCAGTTGACAGTGGTAGCAGTCATCGTTTTTTTCAATCTGCAGATGAAATTAGAACTAACTCCACTCGACTGACTTACGTGACTAATTACATGCATTTCCTTCTGGCAGATTCAGCTTCGACGTTTACCAGTAAGTTGAACATAAACAAGAAAACCTGCCCGCTAGTAAATTGAACCTTTCAGGAAATAACTTTGATTGTTTAAGAAGAAACCCAGAAAAATTTAAAAAAACTGGTCTACTCTGGGAGTTTGGTCAAATCATATTTTTCTCAGTGTCCTGTTTATGGCGACATGAATTTGCTTTAATTTTATGACAAACAGGTATGGGATAAAGAATCAATTGGCCGAGCGGCATTGGATCTTAAGTTCATGGATGGATCACGTTCACGAGCAGTGGTTTGTGAACAAATTGATCTGACTTGAGCCAACTGATTGCGACCGCTTCAATAAATAACAAACACCTCGAGTTAGAATACGTTAACGGGATTCTGCATATACACTGCAGATTGATAATGTAACTATTGATCAGGAAGTGGCTAGCGAATGCACAATGTAGCATTTTAAATGGTCCGATGATATTACCGTCCTCCAATGACAGAAAATTCTCCACCCACTTACTTTGTTTCTTTTTTTGGGAGACAAGATTCTCTCGGTTCTGAATGGGTGCCTTCCTCTGCAGCTACGTATGATGAGTTAGAAACCGTGACGTGACACCGTTGAGGTGAGTTTCGATTCAAGGCACAGCTGGTTTCCTAGTCTGAGAGATTGCATGAAGTTCAGGTGCGCCTGATGTTCGTTTAATCGGATTTCTCAATATCTGTGCTGTATGCTACAAGAAAATTTTGTCGTTAAAAGGCACCCCAATGTGAACCTTTCCTTCTACAGCAAAAACCTCTTCGGATAGTACTTTTTATCTACTATATTCTTTTACTTTACTACTGAGGTGAACATGTGACCGTAGAACGGAAATGAATGATTCATTTTTCGCTACAAGTCTTTCACTCGGACAGCTCACTTAGCTTGTGTGAATAGCATATTCGTTGCAATCAAACCACTGTTTAAAATGATGACTGTTTAAGCGTCCCATGGGTTATTTAGTACCTATGTAGACGCGTTGGAAAGTGTTTTGTTATCGAGACAACTTTTGCAACATGAAAAGGTTGTACCTATGTGAATAACTGTCATTCAAATCGTAGCAGAAATACCACTGCAAAGACTGAACCTAATGGACTTCTCATGGCTACACCAGTTATATGACCGTGAAGATAGTCGAAAAATGAAATCCCCAACTTCTGAGTGGACAGCAATGCAACACCCTTGCTGTTTTTGACCGACGTGTTCGATGAGACCAAATTGTGGGCTGTTTTGCAAAACAAACAACTCCTGAGATGCGCAGCAACTAAAACCATTTTTAAAAATTGAGTTAAGTTGCTTCCACGCAGTTTGTCAAAATTAACTCTAAGTGTAGTCAGCCAGGGGTTTCCCATAGGAAGTGATGTTAGGCTTGAGGCTGATGAGACATTATGCTAATTACTTGAAACGCTCGAGTTAGTGGTGAATAGTCTTGTATGTAAACACGCTGTAACCCTTGTATGGTACCACCAGCTTTCAGCATAGTGTGTCAGAACTCTACTAAATAAGTTCCATATCCAAAGTCCTTCATTTCCTAACTGGATGAATAGTAATGTGATGGTCCTGTGAATTGTCCCGATTTTTAACAGACACGTGGTGGACACAATAGTGTTTAGGCTAATAACTTCTGTCCCTGTGAGTGTTCTTCATCGCTTTTTATGGAAGCAGTTTGATTAACAAATGGAAGCTCAGATGATTCACGCAGTTTTGATCCTGTCCTTATAGGCACCTTTTCAACAACTCATATAATTCATGACAGGCCATGCTAGATCGGGCTGTTAGCATTTTCGACCTTTACTCACCACCCTCCGTCTGTAAACCACTGCGAGTTTTACTGCTCGTTTGAACATAGATCAATCCGCAGGAAACGTTTATTATTCACGAAAGGCTAATCTTTGTTATTGTTGTCTACTCAGATTAAGAGCTGTTTCAAACGGGTAGTAAGTAAGACGGTTCACTAGACACCCACTCGCTGTGAAGTTTACGGAGGTTGGCAGTGGTCACTGTCTTTACAGAACTGTACAAGACCCAGAAACCACATACACTTCCGATCTCAACCTAGTTGGTAAAAATAATCTGTATGCCTGCAAAGGTCAAACGGTCAGCTATCTGCAATTTTTCTTCATTATTTGATACTCCATTAACACAGTCCTCCCTGATGTTAGTTACATCTTTGTATATTGTGAGATTCCGTTTGAAGAAAAATGACTTCTGCCAAGCGATTGACCATTCAGTAGTGAACCGTAGTTCGTAGTGAGTCAAACGTCATCATGTATTGGAGAGACCAGAGCTCTTCGCCTGTGATTTTTTAAAACACAACAAGGTATTTGACAACCTACGAAAAACTCTGCTTGGAGGTTCGAAATCATTCTGGAATGTTTTAAACCGTGTACCACTCACGCAGGTGTTCCACTAACCATAATCAAACAATATACTTTGGCTTACAGGCTTCAGACTCAACCACCAATGGCCCTTCGATTCACTACATACGAGAGTTATAACACTTCATGCTTACATATTTTTCTTCAAAGAACTGAATGGTCTGGTAGTAGGCGTGGGACGTTCTGCTCGAGTTATTTTCTCCCGCTCAGCTTGAAAACATCCGAAGTGTCATGTCGTCCAAAGTCAACTAGTCTGTCTGCCAATACGCTTAGAAGCGATGGCTTTCTGTTGGCCCTTAAAAAATTGCAGTATAATGACCTTTCTGATGATCTTTCATTGCTTGCCATTCTTGGGAATCTGGATTAGACGCCGCCCAGATGGATTCTTTTAATGTTCAGAGTGCCGCAGATCGAAGTCTACAGAATACTACATTGATTTCCCGAATTTTACTTCTGTAAGATACAAAAATCACTACCACGCACGTTGTTCTACAGAGCTTCACTGGTAAGCTCCGACGAAAGAATACGGTCCAAGCAAACCGTGTGGCGTGAACCACTCAGTGTTAATGTTTGTCCGGAACGTTTCACTCAAAATTGTGGTAAACCGGCTGCTTTGAAAAATGCAGTTGCGGAAGTTCTGTAAAAAGCCGTCTACATCAAACTTTCTTTTAGGTGAGACAGTTTGACGAATATCGTTGAGATGATCGGGACCACATTAGAGTGCCGTATAATGCGACATACGTTTTGCTCTAATAAACCACCGGGTCGCTTCTACGCCTGAACAAAAAGCAAACTCCTAAGTTTCAATGCTGTCATTGTATCTGTCAATAGGTGTGAATGGCTGGGATCACGGAAAACATGTACATCAAAAAAAAACAGAATGAGCGCTCGAGACAAGGACTAATGAGGATACTTCGGAGTGGTTGAGCGATACCCTAACCTACATCCTACTGGGTGACATTCAGCAAAGACGAAACTCCGATTTATTCATTGCAAGGCACTTATCTACCTTACGGCTAGTCACAATCCACAAATTCCGGAGGTTGTCGAAATCTTGCTGATCAGATATTAGCAGCTGGTTCTATGCGTATAAAAAATAGGCGGTTGTCAATCTTTGCTTGCCGTTGATTGAGCCATGAGTGCCACTCACGATCCAGCCCGATTTGAATTTGTTTTCAATTCACTTAAGCAATGTTGTTATCTGACTGTTCCTGCCAGTCACGTCGTTGCAGCCAATGAGAAATGACGAAATGAAATCATTCCGAAGTTTTTGAACGTTTACTTCCAAAATGCTTGAAAGACAAGCTGAATCAAGATCCTTACCGCCACTCTCACCGAGTCCTTCAAGTTATAAAGTAGGAATATTTGAAGTAATTTTAGTTCAGTGTACCTTTTATATCTTTCATACTATGAATTCAAACAGCCTCATTAGAGCGTTCGTTTATTTACTTGTGTTAATGCCTCCTCCGTAAATAGTCCAATCCAACTGTTTCTAGGAACAACAAGAAAAAAACATGAGCAAATGTCTATCCCCTCTGTAACAACCTATGAAAATAATAACGCATAAATAGGCAAATAAATTGGTTTGCTAACTTGCGAATAGTGTACAAGTTTCGGATGTTATGGTCACAGCAACCTTTAAGGAACAATCCTAATTCTGAATGCAAGCCATTTACGTTAGTCCAATACACGCGTGCTTGTGGATTTGATATAGTTACTATGTGTTGAAAGCACATTTGTTTGAACCGGTTAGTGGGTTCAAAAATGAAAAACAACTGTGGTGATTTGTCATCAACCTTCCAGACAGTAACTCCGTACATCCCAGTCCATGTCAGACCAACAACGGCCGGCGATATTTGATGAAACAGACAGAAGTTTTATGTCGAGGTGTTAACAGTTTGATTTGCTGATAAACAGATTGGTAATAACACAACGTTTCGAGCAAGTTGTGATACTCTACGTTTCAACCACCTCGGGTGTTATTCCCAATCTGTTTATCAATAACATGTTAACCACGACGCCCAAACTATTCAACTTCATTCGTACTACATTTGGTGCGGATATCTTACAGTTTGATTTGCTCTTATCAGTTGCTAACGTGAAAACAGCTAACTATACTAAGCGCAAATAACAGCAACACGAAAAAGAGTGAATAAGTTCACTGGGACTCAGGGACGCTTTGCCAGTTTGCTTAGCATCTTGTTTTTGTTCAGCCGGATGATGATTGAAAACTCATCAAGAAACCAAAGCGAAGACACTTCAGAACCTGCAAATTCCACTACCTCGTCAATAGATGTCAACTTTTGTCACTGGTGCATTGAAACGTATTTAAAATTTATTGTCTACCTAGGGTGCTTAGGCTTAACTGGAGGTAATTTCGTTGGGGCACTTTGTCACTGAAACAAGCGAAAAAACTACAGACCCAAGCTCAATTTGAAAAATCTGTTTAAGCGAGTTTCACCGATTAGTTTATTACCAACATGATTGACATCTCGCGTGAATTTCCGTTAACTCCAATGCATCAACATTGTTGTCTGTCCACTGAACACTAAAGAGACAATCAAAGAGCTCAAAGAAATGACTAGTCCTGTCTTTCTACAGGCAGACATGTGTTTTCAATTGGTTGCCAAGCCTGGTAACAGCTTCCTGATTAAAAACAGATATCAAGGAAGCTGCGACTACTGATGTATCGTACGTCTACTTCCGAGATTCACTATAAGAAACTGAAACAAAGGTGTACGCAGAAACCGAGGATGGACGGTTCGAAAAAATTCACACGAAGAGTATCCCACCGCGACCGATATTATCCACGGATAATTCGGCAGACCAAAATCTGGCGCGGTGGTTGGTGGACATCATTTAAGCAATTGATGAATTTTTATCTTTCGCTTCTGTTCGTAGTCTTTCCAAGTTATCAGAAATTTCGAAGGAAAGCACACTGAGTCCAAAGATGATGTGTGTGGCAGACGTTGACTCTTTACCTACGGCTGCGTGAAACTTAAATTCTTCTGCGATTTCATTTCCAGTCAGGATGTAACCTCTCGTATCCTGTTAGTTCTTCCTGAGAAGCTTATTTTTGCTTGTACGGGAAATGTTCCGTTCAAATTCTCAAGCGTGAATTATAGACGGATTGATGATGTGGCTATGGGTAACCCACCGTGCAGTATTACTGAGAACCCTTGGAAGACAATTTCAAGAAAGTATACTTAGGGTCATATTCAACATTCGTTGCCGATGAACTTCATTTTGCCCCATTTTTAAAGATTTGAAGAGCATCCACTCAGACCTCAGTGTATCGTATAGGGTGTAAGCCAACAACTATCTGCTAACCATAAACGCTCTCGTAAGTAGAGCTTCAGACGGAATATTGTTCTTCGAAAGCCAACAAGGAGCCGGTGGAACTGGTAATTTTGCAGCTTCTTATCTGTCTCTTATAAACGGGGTTGGTAAGAACGCTGTTCTGCGCAGTCATAATGATACGCACTGCAGATCGACTAGAAAGAGAGGGGTTAATTAGAAAAATAAAGGAATCAGAAGTGAAAAGCTGCAGTGTGGAGCAAACCAGTAGTTTCCTATAGATCCAATTCAAGGGTGATAAACTGACCAGCAATATTGTTGCAAGCTGAAATCGGCTTTGCAACTCATCTAGCCTATGGGCTAACTGCGCCTTCTGTTAAGCACTAAGGGTTTAGGTTTTCACAACAGTGATACACACTCAACCAACCAGTCTGTCTCCCATGTAATTTGCCAGTTCAATTTTAGTTACAGTGACGCCTACATAGACAAGATTGATCATCGTTTGTATCCGCGTATGGTGGGGCATATTAATAAATGATTATCAACCGCAATACCAAGAGCGACCTACTGACTGTAACAACCTGGAAGAACCTGACCTTATGGATCGTTGATCACATCATAGCAAACCCTTTGGAATTACTGAAGATATTGTTACGCGATGTGAATTAGAAACTGTTAACGTTTCGTGAAACGATGCTAATCAGACAACATCAACTGGTTTTGTGTGCACAGAAGGCGTTGACATAAGCAATCTCCTTACCATGGAATTGACTGCACCATTAGCCTGTGAAAGTTCACAACTATGTGGGTGGTTCGTTCAGACGTTGTTGCTGTGTGCGATTTGTATGAAATTTTGTGGTTTTACGTTGGCCACTAATGGGGCTAAATCAGAATGTCAACATCCCGCGATATTTCTTTCCCTCTGTGTGGACTAAAATGATATAGCAATCCCAGCGTTTCAGTGCTGTGCGATGTAACTGTCATTCAAGTGTACTTTTGGCCATATTGTACTGACCTGAAACATAGCTAACTGCAATTACCAAGTAAAGGATGAGGCCAGTGTATGCTATTTGTTGAAGGTGACATAATTACTTAGGAATAAAGGAAGAGCAGGCCAAGTTAGTCCAGTGAAGACAGTCATGGAAGTCATCGTACATTAGACCAATGAAATACGACCATGTTGATCATCGGGTTGCTAACATAATAGGAACTTTTTGTTTCCTGTAATCCCAGTAGAAAGTTCCTTGTGACGGATGTTCATCTCCAAAGGCAGGTAAAACAAAGCGTTTCTGATGGTTGTGAATAGTGGTGGTGTTGTTTGTAGCTCGGGTTGATTGTTTTGGTATTGATATGTTCGCCGAGCTTGGCATTTAGGTTGCAAACGTTTCATCACCAAGCGAGGTGACATCATCAGTGCGTGAGTGTTTCCGCGTATAATTCAAAATTATACGCCGAAACACTCACGCACTGATGATGTCACCTCGCCTGGTGATGAAACGTTTGCAACCTAAATGCCAAGCTCGGCGAACATATCAATACCAAAACAAAGCTTATAGCACGTACATGAGGCGGAAAGAACTTGATACAGTAAGTGCTTTATAGTCAAACAAATGAACCAGAGTACTTTTATTTGCGGTGTTAACTCTAAACCATCTTAACCAAACTATCCCGAATTTCCATCAGATCATTGTTAAACTGTTGTTGATTTTGCTCCAGACACTGGAAATTTATGTGTAGGTTGTTCAGTATTGTGGGGACAGTAAAATGTTTGTGGTAATATTTATATAGAAAATGTTCAGCAAAAAAACTGAACTCAAGGGTACTCTAAGCTATGATTACAACGTTTTCACGGTTGCCTACACTGTTCGCATATCCGAGCGTGGAATATGACAAATACTGGATGAGTGTACCGTATTGAATAGGTTGATACCATCACACATGTTTAATTAATGAATTATGACAGCAATTTACATTAGACCGGGGTGTGTGACTTTTAATGCCGCTGAAACCTGGATAAAATCGTATATCATGACTAACCACAGTGAATTTCAGCAAGGTAGAATGTTTGCTATCAATGTTTGGTAAATTGTACCTACCACACGATCAGTCCAACCACGTACACAGTTTCAGAAGCACGAGATGTAAGAATGACTAACTAATCGACTTTTTAAATGAATAAATTGCTTTCTACCCCTACTTTAACTGTTAACCTTTAGCGTTGGATTCTTTTAAGAAACACATCTCAGAAAGACAAAGAATTTGTCGATCTTTCAAATGCTACTTCAGAGAAAGGGAGAGTGTGTCGCTCAAAACAAGTGATGTGTGGTCTGAAGTCGGGGTTTACCACTACTGGCGTTCTCGGGCCAAACGTTGTTAAATGCCAACAGCGGTTTCCAGTAACTGGTTAGACCATGAATGTATTCAACATTTTAACTGCGTTTGAGCTTTTTGTTGGGAGTGTGTTAGCAGACAGTTTATACTGAAGCTGCTCTTTGCTGTATTACTGACAACAGTTTGTTGTTTTACCGATGTGTTTGTCAAAAGCCGTATATAACATAACATTAGTTACAACCAATGGAAATAACCATTAATCGTTTGTGACTGAAAAAGCCGAAACCATGATAGTGGTTTTGGAAATGGAAACCTGTGGCAACAGATTAATCAGAGACGAACATGCTTGACAATGGAGCAGATGACAAATAACGATTTGCAAAAGCCATTGATCAGTGCATCGTTGTCCTGTTTGTCTGACAATCCTATCTGGTGGCCAAAGAACCCGACTTATTCTGGCATATCGCCGTTTCCGCCTGTCTCGTTTTGAATCGATTCGCGAATAAAATGTTGGATTGCAGCTGAAATGCCTGGCTTGCTTTTGATTTATTTCCTTCAGATTCTAAAATTGAAAAATTACTGACGGATAGACAGCAGGAAAATTATGGTTACTAGCATAGCCGTCCTTCTTGGATAATTTTACCAGTGTTCTCGGTTAACGTATTAAAAGTTGTTTCTCTGTTTCAACAAACTGCTAAAACAAAAACACACTAGATTTTAAATCTTTTGACTCCCAGTAGTAAGTCACTTCTCAAAGTAAGCTTTTAATCATCCTTATGATAAAGAACATAGTTTTGCAGTACGAGACCTTTGGTCAGCTTACTAAGCGATCCCGTTGTAAGTGTGACTCCACATGTGACTTTGAACACCTAAAATACTACTTGGAGTTGGGAGTCTGCGCCCATTAAAAACACCCCGTTTATTTGTGCCTTTGACTGGCTGTTTATGGGGAGCTAGCTAAGCTCTCACTACAAAGCCCGCTACGGTGCCCAGACCAAAAAAGCCCAGTCATCCAGAATGGATTGACTGTTTGAATGTTGTGACGTTTACACACTCAACAAGGTAATTGAAATGAACAGGACCAAGGTGATTCTCAGACAAACAAATTCATATGTCTACATAGTGATGTCTATGTACACTGTGAGGAGTTTTCATAGAATACACGGACTAGTGAGGCACCTGACTTGTATTGTGTGTTCATCAGAAACCTATATAAAGGAAGTACTAGGTTAGGCCGTGAGATGACCCATATGCTTCCGTCACACATGGTCCCGTGGTAGGTGGATTAACTGACTGCGAACCACTATTTTCCAACTGATGTGTTCCAGTTGCGACACTAATGAACCGATCGAGTTGACGAGCCAGCACGCCCAGTGTTATCGAAGTGGATAAAAGTTAGGGTTACAGTGACAAACAGGACTGAATTGTCCCCCATAAGAAATATTTTAACACGTTACCAATTCGTTTGTTCTCATGGACAAGTGGTCATATTTGGACCATAACCTCGTTCTAGCAGGAGCTTTTGACCCTGCTGCAACGAAACACGGAATCACCGACTTGGTGATCCGTTCGCCGACTTCATTTGAAGTAAGTGCTGCTCACCATAACCGGATTGTACGGTAAACCCACGAACGTTCCGTCTGAAACCTATCAACCACGAGACACCCAGAAAGCACGTTCAAAGTAGTAATCTAAGCTAGAAATGGGACGTTTGTTAAAGAGAAAACTAGAGAATCAAACATAACTTATGGCGCCACAATGCGCTGTTAAAACCGAACCGCACTTTACAGATAAAGTTGATATATAGTTCTGCAGCTGAGAAATTCGGTTGTTTGAGATTGTTTGAGCTTTGTTGGACATTACTTGTGCCATGTTGAACGTAAAACTGAAAACACTTGAAAAATCTCTCCCCATTATCTGATCAAACCTCCTGTTAGTATGATAGTTCACTGTAAATAACACCTTCGTGTACCAAAAAAGAAATGCAACTTAACGGCCAGCTTTTTTATTACCCGAATTTATACCAACAGAGAACAACCTCCATGCTCTGCACCTGGAATGTGATTATCAAAATTTAGGCATTGGCTTTTGTTAAGTCGTTCATGTATAGGTTACCCGTGAGTAACTTTTGAGTTAAATTTCTGCACTTATCCGTGTGAAATATCCTGAAGTAGCATAGATTCGGAATGCCCATGTAATTAGACTGATCACCAATACTGCAACAAAACTTGAGCCTGCAGCATAACCGTTAACGCGCTTGATGTTCACGGGTGGTCAGTGTGTTTGTCTCGTCCACGAAATTATCTTGGAAGATTGAGGCTGGGATTGGCATTTCCATGCTGTTTTATTTGAAATATGCTGGATAAATTGAAGTTCGAAATCCGTTCCACCGCAAGTTCATCCGCCATCGCCTTCGGAAAATTTCCACACCCTCCCATGCTGTCCTATGAAGGTCATTGCTATGACACCCTTTGTTAACGTTGGACCATTCAACATTACCCCTGATGTATATTTGCAGGTGACCTATCTTAGTTTATCTTTTAGGGGCCGTTTGGAACATTTACGGGAGAAATATCCTTAGACCGTCAACTACTCTTTGATGACAAAACATTCCGGAAATTTGACAGCTGCCGGACGTAAAAAAGGTTGACAAAACTCACATAAAGCGACCGGACACTGACAGTCAGTATCTGTTCGTTTTCATCCAGCTGCAAAATCTGCATTAGTGCCATTCCATATTCAACCTTGATTTGCTGAACACTGTAGTTGCCTATGGAGACTTCTGGTGATACACCATCAACCACGGGACGAGCTCGTTTCTCATAATCATGTAGCAAATCTTTGATGAGTGTTTTCTCCACCCACGAGCTCCTAATCTGTGAGCTGTTTACGTACTGGCTGGACAGCATAAATGTGCAAGCTATGAGAGAAGAAAAATATGAAAATGGTTTTGTTTATCATTATTAACAAACATAATGCAAAGCAGTCATTTCTCGGCATCTGTTAAATGGCAGTTTTTGGAACACAGTTTTACCAAACATTTCATGCTCGATTTGATTGCAATAAGACCATTCAACAGTTACTGTGCGATTCAAGATCTAATTGACAGATTGCATCAAGTTTCTCTCAGGAAATGATGAAATGGTGTATGTCGGTCGACAGTTGAGCAACGTTACGGAAACTATTGACTTTTAATCGCCAGACTACACAATACAATGAACGTTAGGGATTACCTTGCCTATTTTTATCGATAAATGTTTTTTAACCACGTTCCATCAAAATACAAGCAATTAGAACATTCAGTAGCTTACAGGTTACAGGTTTGCTTCCAGTTGACAAGAGTTATTTAGGAGTGTCGGACGATCAATTACAACAGAATCATACATCTCTCTTAAAGATACTTCCCAATATAACTACTTCCTTCAAAAGTGTTCGTGCCCTTATTTTTAATAAGTTCTCCATTCACACGTTGTTGAATTTTGTAGGACACTTTTCACTCGGAACCCTAATTTGCAACTCAATTTTCCCCATTTTGGTTACTACTATTATCATCGTTATATCCAACTTATATAATCACCCGCACCCAAAGGTATGTGCGTTGACCGACAATCGACACTCCTACCAATACGATACCTTAGTTGATGCGTCTTTGAATGAAAATAGCATGTAACATATGGTTGTGATATCTGATGGATCGACTACGAGCATCACGATTCTTGTTGCCTCTGGAACCAATCTAGTACGCCTTGAGGTTTTTACTTACTTTTTGACTACATGTAATATCCAACCCAAATTTATTCCATCATATCTTTTGATGAGGCGGAGGTTCGCATCAATGAAAACAACTTTTCGTCAGATGTGGCTAAAAGTGTGTACTTCATAGAACTGGTGGCTTTTGAGATTATACAGTTGAATCATGGTAGGTCTTCAGACATGCTTTCAGCTGATTATAGGTACTTCTGTCGAGAGACCGCAGTAGGTCGGCACACAACTTTTCTTACTGACTTAATAGCAACCACCAAGTCGGCTCTTGGACCGTATATCCTGGAGTCAACGGAGATATAGGCAATAAGGCTGAGCTAACGGATATGAGGCCGAAGTCAAAGCTGTTTTTCATTCACTTTAAAACCCTAGCCTCAGGAAGAAGGTGACCAGCTGCCATTAAATAAAAGTTTGCCATTCACACTTTATTCCATTGTAGAAACACTACCCAGTGGTAAACATGATCGAATGAAAGAAGTGATCTATAGGGATCTATAAAATTCAGATCACCTCCGTGTAGCGAACATGGATATGGTGGTCAAAAACTGAGCTTCTAGTGCCGTTGGAAATAGACACGTGCCAAGAAATGACTTGGAAGCGACCGAAAGAGCAGCTGAACAACCTTTGTTTTTCAGCAACGCGGGTTGTTCCATCAACGTGACCACCTAACGCTGAGTCAGCACCTCCTCCTCAGGGTACCAAAACGACCTGTGGCGGTCATATTAACATGTTATGATAATTTGCTCTTGTCGCTTTCATTAGATTGTTGCAGTCTTATTTTAGATGATTCTCTGACACGGTAGCCTGTATCGTGTATCAGTACGTATGTACAACCAGTCCCATGGCGGTGAGAATTTAGGTTAAAAGAGGACGTAATTTAGCTCTAAGCAGACGACTGGCTCACCCCCATCTGTGTTAACTGTCTTTTGGCAGTTCAGTTGTATGCTTAACGGGAATCCTTTTAAACTAAAGGCAGCTGGTCGTACAATGCTCACCCTTTGATTGAGTACAGGAACACAAGCAAGTACCGGGAGTACTAAAGTGGAATCAGTATCCGCTTATGCTGGAGGTCATGCGGTCAGGTAGTTGTGTGATATGAACCAAATACAAAGCACCCGCGAATAGAAAAAGGTGTGGTTAAGTAGATAAACTGTTTTCTGAAGAACACCCTTAATTACAAGAAACGCTGGAAAATATTGTTTTTCTTAATTTGTCTTCAAACCAGTATGTGTACGTCAAAGGCAGAAAAACATACTAAGGAATGAAAACCAGGTTGGACATACTGATCGTGGACGTCACGCAACCACTAGGAGGTGATTCTGTTATCATCAGTTTCCTGGTGTTTGGATAAACTATCGCCATTAGATTCTAAAGTTTTGTGGAGAAAGTGCCATTTGAAATCTGTGATGGATGTTCAAGTAAGTACTACCGAACAACATCACTAGCAGTACGTACGCCTTATACAACTCACCAAACGGAAGAAAGCCGACGCGGGTGAGCAGTTGTTCAACCTACATTGCATAGTGATTTCTCGGTACTAAAATGTGTTAAACTAGACTAAATTGATACGTAACAAATTATCATGTTCAGTATGATTTTAAACCTACTCACAGTTGACAGAAACTTTTGCAGGCTCAAAAATAAATATCTATAGAAGATTTTCTCTTTTTTAAAGTTCGTTAGCAGCTGATCCCTGAATCAGAGCCGTGATACTGTGCTTGTGAGGCATCGCTGCCGATCACTGTCCCAGTGATCACATGTTAGTCAGAACTGGGTAATCGTACACAGACGCACAAACGCATTCATTCGTGCTTAATACACGGGTTGCCCGACTGACTGGAGAACAGGCACAATATCTCTTCCGTTGACATCACTCACTGATCCCACGACCATCATTTCTACCTAAGCCAAGATCACCTAACTCATTGCATTCGTTGAGCGGTGTTCTGACTAATGATGTGATGACAGCTTATATGACAATTTTTCTCACCAACTTGTTCCCTAAAGAAACCACCAATTCACAGAGTAGCTGTTAACACATTGCTCGAAATTTGGTCAAGTCAAGCGCGAGGTGTTCTACGTCTGTGACTTATCACTGCTGATAACCGGCATCTCTTGCAAAGATTTACTTCCAATACACCACAACATTACCAAGCACCTAACTAATGATACTGCAGTGAAATCTAGTCAGGAATACAAATTTCCATGTATACTCACATATTTATAGTGGATAGATTATCCGGTTGTAATAAAAATGTGTAATATAAAGGCATAATGTTCTTTGTTATGTTCACAAATAATAACGTCGTAACGAGAGACTACGATCAGTGAGAAGTACTTACATCAGGAGTGATAATCGGAACGTAGAATTTCCTCATTTGATTGCGATGCATGCTTTGCATATAGTTTGGATGTGTTCCTGAATCGAGAACCAACACTTACTTGTGGCATTTTGGTAAATCCCAGTTAAAATGTCGATTTACATTGGAACATGTCCTGTGAAAATCTCAGCCGATAACTTCGGTGTAAACTCCGTCGTTCTCTTGACTTCAATGGGTATTTTCGACCGAATTAAACAGGGATTCATAATGTCCTTGATACCGGTTAGATAGATTTGAGCAAAACAGTTCTGTGCGTTTTCCTACAACTTCATTATGAGGATAGACTAACTCTGATGGCTCATGGAATTTCCATACCTAGATAGAACAGCCATGCTAATCGGAACTCAAACGTGACCATCCTGTTAACACTCTGTTCTCTTGGATTTTCTACAGCTCTATTTTGTGATCAGCAACACACTTGAAAATTACATGCTGGGGTAGGTTAGTTGGCTTAAGTTTACTGTTAGAGTTTGTAGTGTGTGATGATTGAACCAATTGAACTGATCAGAAGAAATATTGGATAATGAGAGACGCAGCGGAAATACTTCATTATACTCATGAAGAACTCCAACTGGTCACCAGTGCTTTGCATAGGTAGCGAAAACAAAATGAATTACTAAAGTTTCACCCATTCTGTTTTAGATTATCATTCGATTCGTTCTGGGTGTCATACCAGGTTCATTTGCCATTGGTGCTTACCGCTTTTACATAACCTTTCGCGTTAACAAAGAATTCACCAGAAGCTTCGTAAGGTAACCCAGAGCGCCGTGATATTACTGAAAAAACTTCAGTTTTGTTGAACGTTTAGCCAAGAATTATGAAGCACGAGGAAGCTGCACGTCTTCCTGAATATTCAGTCAGTCGGATTTTTGTGACTGACTAAAATAACCTCCACTATCATGCATCATTGCTCAAGTGATGTACACACAGTACAGACAAACGGATTGTGATAGTGTAGTAAGTTATCAAAGCATGCATGTTTGAGGGTGTAATTCGTATAAGAAAATGAAAAAGGAACATTTACTGGGTGAGAAACATTTGACGTCGTACATCCTTTCCGAAATACATTGCTAGCAAAAAAATTGATGTAAATGCTGACGGGAATCACAGACCATGCTCAAATAGGACTACTTTGAAAAGACATTTGGTGACGTGATCTTGTGACTGGGTTTTTGTTCGATGATCATCGGAATCAAATGTTACTTAGTAGGTCACAAAGTGAAATCTAGCTGATATATAATTTAGGCCCATGAACTGATGACAGTATTTGAATTCCCATGAAAGTTTTCCTGGCCACTTTTAAAAATAACACTAGACATGAGTCTTGCTGTCTCGCTGTAGTTGTGGGACTGCAAAACTTGAAACGTATATATTTGAGTCAGGATGAAAATTTTTCATTCCGAAGGAAATATCAGGAACAACTGGGAAAAGCAGGTGATTAAGGTGGAAAACTGGTTGGTGCAGTGCTGTCTGTACTATCACATACCTACTGTACACTTTCGTTTGCAGGCGTACTGAAAATAAGCTGAACAGTTAGCAGGAATTCATTCATTTCTTCAATGTATCTGTTTCAGAAAGTTAGTCGGTACATTTTGTGCTCGTTCAGTTCGTGATAACATCATGACGCAGACATTCTCTTAATAATGCGCAAAACGCTACAACTGCTGGCATGCCGCTCTTTGAATCGTGAATGATTTGCGTAATTTCCTTACAAAGGAAGCACAGATATACACATCGTAATACAACATAAATCCAGTGCAAACTATAAGAATAGCTATCATGTAAGCTAAATTGTTAAAGTTTATAGAACTCTGCTCAAATGAGTCACGTCTGTTAGAAAATCACTGCGCACGTACTGTACATGCAGACACTAATCCGTTGTTAGTACAATAACACCACACGTTTCCTCACACAATCATTTTTGAAACAAACAGACTTATCGGCTGAAACGTCCCACACCATTGTTATAAATCCGAATGAAAGC
The DNA here is from genome assembly GCA_008508345.1 of Paragonimus westermani. Taxonomy (NCBI): domain Eukaryota; kingdom Metazoa; phylum Platyhelminthes; class Trematoda; order Plagiorchiida; family Troglotrematidae; genus Paragonimus; species Paragonimus westermani. The sequence goes on along the minus strand of QNGE01002492.1, from coordinate 37,494 downwards.
TTACAGAAATGTAAATTTCATCGAGCCATCACTTGAATTTTGCACAGAGAAGACAGCAAAACGAAATTTTATTCCCAGATTAACCTAATTCCACTGCATGTATGTTTGTTTACAACGGGAACGAATAATTTAACAGACAACAGTCAGTAACAGTAGCATGTTTCGGAAAAAGCCATCACTCAAACGTTGTCCAAATTTCAATCAGTGCTATCCAATGCATTATTCGTCAGCGCAGTGTTGTTGATGTCAATCAGTTTAGTAGTCAAAGCTTACAGACGATAGTGTTATTTTAACTCTTCAAAATCTATGCAGCTCCTTGAGGTGATACGGATTTGAATAACTCAGTTTTTGAATAAATACCTGACAGGAATATAACGTAGTGCTTTGTTCACATGAAGGTTGAACGTTTACACTCTTTTAGACTGTTAAACGAGAAACATATGCAAGCGAATGGCGGATTTCTGCTATCTTGAAAAGGTAAGATAGGGGTTGGTTGAACTGTCATCTGCTGGCGTGTATCAACGAGATGAAGGAAAAAATAATTAAACCAAATCGAAGCATCAATAGGGGCATTATCAGTAAATTACTCGCGAGAGGTCAAGTGTCCTGACCTAGAGCATTAGTAAATAATCGGACGCCGAATATTGCCCATGTGAGATACGAAGTTTATGGACCGGAGTTCATTAGCAGTGAACAGGTAAGCAGTACACCTAACACAGATGGCAAGACGCTGACATATACCATAAGCGCGAAATGTTGAAAGTCAGAATTGCGTATGAAATAAAAGTGAGAAGTTTTTGTATTTTCAGACCAGAAATTTTGGTATAACCGACTACCTTGAAAAACAACCAAGAACGGCAAATTAAAGCGTACCTGCTTGGTTGACAATAGACATAATGACTACATACTTCTAAACATCACGAAGAGCCTAGAACAAACATGGGACTGAGAAACGGTGAGTGATATGGTCAAACCTTGTTTGAAGAAAAAACTACTTTCCAGTTTTCTATTAGACAGTTTAAAGTAACGCCATGTGATATTGTGACAGCAGTGCTAATCATAAACCCCAATGAAAGGAACAAAAGTCAAATTAAAAGCTGCACAAGATTGCTTTCGAGTGTACGATCTTGTTAGACCGTATAATTTTGTCTTGATCTCACTAGTATCTTTTTTACAAAATACGTTGGATAGGTAAGAAGCACTTGCGTTCCAGAAATGGTAAATGATGTAAGCGGAAAACAACGGGACATCCGGTCGCGTGACAGAAGAGATTGAATTTTGATTGACTGACAACATTCACCAGACACTACTTGGTGTCGTTCCAAATGGTCATTTCATCTGAAGAGCTATCCTTTGAATACAGCATTGCACTCCTTGGAGTAGGTGGCCCTCCTGACATGGCTTACTATGCACTTACATGTTGGTAATGTTTATTTGGGGCAGTTGTGAACTAAGACACATTACCAATAACGTAGACTTAAATGAACAGTTACATTGAAATTAAATCGCTGTATTCCGATTCTAAAATGTTTGAACATTCACGGGAACATATGGTTTGTTTCATTCGGTAAGGAGTGGCCGCCTGAGCATTGATCACAACACACTGTGACCGCATTTTTAACGGCCTGATTAGCTGTCTATTTCGATACCAACAACTGACAGGATGTGCGCCTCGAAAGTATGAAGGTTGATGTGTAAGGTTACGAAGTGTGGGCCACCTATACTCTGACTGCAAAGCAACTTTGATGCAGATGATACACAATCACGAGTGCGCTATCGTTGGCTTGAAGGCAAACTCCACAATCAGTTATTGGGGACATTTAGTGTCATCATACAAATGCTCGATATTTCTCCAAACGCCATAGGCCAATTGCATACAGCAGTTACTAAAGGCACTTTATAAGCAACACAATTTGCTTAAATGTCTCGAAGGGAATTCCCGTACATGTCCACATGGTTAAAATGAATCGGTGCGCGCAAAATCGACCCAAGTGGGATGTATTCCACCTATATCGCAAAATATTTGACGAAAACACTTACTGGATGTAATACCTGAATTGATTAACCTAGTTAGGTTAGTCACTAACAAACGTGGATTTATTGCATATCCTTGTTTATAGCTAACCAGCCACGTGAAGTAAAACTGCGGAACCATAATTTCAAACCTCCCTCAAAGCATATGAATGAAGTCAACTGCAGTTACCTGATTTGATGAAGTGAAACGCATTGTAAGACTTTTTAGTACAACCTGTTCTCGTGCAAAAATGCAAATATTTGGTAAAACATTGTGCAACTGCTTCGTTATTCCTTAAATACATTCAGCCATAAAATTATCATGGATTGATAATTATAGTAGAATGCTTGATTATGTTTGTTCAGATGTGAATGTAGCTGTTTCTAGTAAACTTCTCAAGAAGGCACCTAATTCTGGATGGTGAAAAGAACTGCCATTTCTGATGAGGTTTAAGCAGACGGTCTCTGGAGTTTAGACTTCATGTCAGAGAAAAGTTTCATGGGCTTCACGTGTCTCGTGCCTGAAAAGTTAGTTTCCGATCAAACATTTTATGGGAATTTTCACTAGAGCTTGGAATTAGTAATCCGGAATGAACTTACCGAGCTTAGAAAAGGTAACACTGTCTATTACGACCAGAAGGTGTTTTGCGCTACACCAACAGTTCGAGTAATATTAGGTGATTAGGTTGCGTGCTATTTTGCAAGACGTTGTGTTTGTTTTCAATTTTTTCCACAGACAGCTAGAACATCAGTTCACATAAATTGATGTTTGCTAAGCCAGGTCCATAAAAAACAACGGTATGGTTGTCCAGATATCTGAAATAAGAGGCTAACTGCAACCTAACAGTCACTTATATGCGAACCATGAATTATATTTAAATCAAAACGTGTTGCGTTGGTTGTGATTATGGAAAACACGGAAGGATTTTGGTCCATGTTTATTGTATGATTCGACTAGAAGCTTCTTATCACTTTTGTAACTAAGGCAAAAACAAACGTCAGTTTAACCACCTATATATATCCGTATTAAGTTAGACAGTCGTACGACCATTCTGTCCAAATTTAAAATGCAAACGGAAAACCAACTTCCTGTTCAGAGTGGTCCACACGGTCAAATGCTCTCAGTAATCCACCCGGTGTTCAGTCATGTACTCGCCCTCAGCAGTGACTCACGTGGTTGGAAGACTTAGTTTCTTTCAAATGGAAACAACCCTGGCTGAGTTTATTGATCTTTAATTGGTGTGCATTTCAAGCAGGAAACGTTAGGTAGGAGTGACAGTGTTTACGGGAATCAATGGAGAAGACAGGCCTGGGAGAACAGGACATTGATGCGTTCACCATAATAAAACTGTCAAAGTTAGACCGCACAGAAAAATACAAATTAATGATGATTCTGTGATTTACAGTAAATACGAGCTTACGATTGAATGTTTTTTGAAAAAGATGCGAACATTTTTTGGATCATTTTGAAAATGTACGCTTTTGGCACAGATTTTACAAGACAAATCAGAATTTTTGATTAAACTTATGGTACGGTTAGTGTTAGGAGCGAATCTTTGAAGAAATGTGGCTCCTTTTACACGGTGAAATTCAGCATTGGTTAAGTTTAGATGATAACTAGTCGTATTGATATGAACGCAAGGATCACGGAAGTCAAATTTAATTGAGTCCCATTCTATCAAACAAATTATATTGACTCCAAGAATAGCAACAACGATATTTTTTCGAATGAACTAAAGTAAGGTGTTTGGGAACATATTTGTAGGCTGAATGCACGTGTAAGATGAATGACAGTTTGGGAACAGGTCGAAAAGAATTTACTTCTGTCTAGGATCGTTCACATGAGTGACACAATCGCTGTGAGTTTAGTTGCTCTAAAAAGCTTCCCTTTGTGATTTGGCAACAATCCGAATATCTCATTAGAAGCTGCATGTGACAAACGTCAACAATGTAACAGTCAACTGCTACAAATTTGGATTACTGATGAGTCGTCGGAGATTTGGTTTATTTTCAAGTTGACCATCACTCACATTTGATCGCAGCTTTCGCATTCAGATAGACTCACCAGCCAGCAGGTGTCTTTTGAAAAGAAGCACTAGACTCGAGTTTCGCTCTCATTAGAGCTAGTCAGTAGTGCATATACTTGCCACGGCCGGTATTTGAACTTCGGTCATTCCAGTCATGAGGCAACCGTGTTAACCACTTCGCCACTGACCTCACATTAGGCACAACCGAATTTGGTCAGATTCTTTGAACAACTAGGAGGTGGCACCCAAAATCACCTGTAAGTTGAATGGGGCCAAACTTCTTATATATGACTCAACTACTAACAACATTTCGTTTGTTCTTACCAGCTACTTATACGAAGTGACAACCAGATGTGTGCATGAATATGTGTGACAGATAAAATGGTAGTGTTTAACTGACAAACAACCTCGTATGCGACATGTCCGACTATTCGAGATTTTAATCAATGTATGAAGAATCAATCTGGGCCGTTAAGCGGTAGTACAGGAATATAGTATGCTAGTGCACAGGAACAGAGTGGAACAGCAAAGCGGTGAGTTACTAAGATAAAATATAACTGACGGTTAGCAACTTACGAAATAGATTCTGAATAAAAAAACGCCTACTTCAATCCGGCCACATCATTGATCCCACTAAGAACTTCTCTGTCGTTTTCCAGACCACGTGCAAATGCGCTTCAACTTTTTCCGAGAAAATAAGCACACAAGTTAAAATGTCACCTCTGTGTGTCCAGAAACAGACCGTAGTGAACTAAGTACTACCTTGTTATTCCACGGTAATTCACTGGTTTGGAGAGTTTTGTAGGAATATATACGACATAACCTACATCTTAAAACAGCAACGTCAGCGACTCGTTTACACAAGGTGGATAACAAATGAAATGCTAAGGCGTTGTCTAATTTGTTTGCTGATTCTGTTTACAATAAAGTCAGTAGCAATTACGATGATTCGTCAAATTGCATTTGTGCGAGAAATCTAGGTTTCCGAACAAGTTACGGCGGTCTCGTTGCCGGCTAAGACATGTGGTTTGGCTCAAATGCATGAACCCAACAAACCGTAGCAAGTGCTTCGATTACCATAGTTGAAACACACTTGATAACCATCCCTTGTTGCATAATCACTGTCGTCCTAAGTAAATGTGAACGTAATTCAGAATGTGAGACCTCATTCATTTTTATTAGTTATCAGCACATTATTCAAATAATTAAAAAAAATTTGTTGGTAAATTCGTCACTAACATAACTAACCACGTGTTTTCTCACAGCAAACTACTGCTGATCTACAATTCTGCGTTCACTTGACAGTTTGCCAATGATGTATTGACATTCCGTGTGATATTAACCCCTCATGCAGTCTTTTTAATCACGAGCGTGAAGCATAAACATATTTGGTGCATGCGGTTAACAACAGCGACATATTTTTTATGTGGATAGTACATGATCCGGTTGTTAGCCTGAAACCAGTGTTGAGCATTTCCTCATTCGATCCTACGCAAGCACAACCGGATTTTCTATCTATTGGGTTAAAATTCAAAATTCATCCTTGAAGAATCGACCGATAACCAATAAAGTTGTGGTTTGAGATCGCATGAGACTGTTCCTCAAAGATGCAGGAATAAGCAGGATAGTTCCGTACAAGACTGGATGACATTTAACATGACTTCATTACCTCACCATCACATCAACAACTACGTGCGTTTACTAGAGGGAGACGGAATTTTTCGCGTAGATGTCATGGACAAGTTTGATTAAGGATTAAAAATGACAATTACCTTTGCGCAGACAGTAGGGCTGACATCAGCAGTTTGTTACATGAATATGTCTTGTGATAGCTTCAAGTTTTAAGTTATATCAGTGCGCGCGGAACTTTAATAAAAAGCAATGAAACTAACTAGAACCAGCAAGCCGCAACTAAAATGTGCCCCAGAAACATGTACGGTCCCTCACTCTACTACTTCCATGAACAGAAAACGCCATTCGCTAAAAGCATGTCGGAGCAGCTTGTAGAAATCGGCTTTCATGTCCGTTAGATAATTACCCTCTCATTTTAACAACGATTCTTTGAAAGGGACAAGAGATATAGAGGATACTTTAGTTAGCTCGAACAAAAACGGTTTTCTCGATGTTGACTGCCTGATTTGGAAACATCCCCCGAGAGAAACAGTAGATTTTTGTATGGTTTTATTTCATGTTGAAATTTGCCCTCGAGTTACCTCGTTGATTATCTCATACGACTTACCGTTTGTGTGAGAGGATGTCATTTTTGATTTGGGAGAATTATACTACAAAATAATCGATAGCGTCGCAATATTTCGTTAGGCTCAAAACGTGCCGGCGTATTTTTGGAAGAGGCCGAATCGGAACTCTCTATTTTATATCTGATACCAATCTCTATGAGCGGTATATGGAGGTTACCATGATCGTTACCATTGAAATTCATTTTGTTCCACATTCAAACTTTTAAATTCCGTTCATTCTAACATATTTTCTCCCGTGCAGCAAATGACGGTTCGTTTCAGCAGACGACCGGCTGGTTCAGTACAACAAGCGGTGCATCGCCAAGCCACGAGAACCATTCTATATTTAAAATTTTCCACTTCTGCTCCAATGACTTAAAAACGAGATCTGGAGAAAAATGGTGTTATGAGGCGTGCTGACTCTTATGGTACCTTGGGGGATGAACAAATAGCAAGCAGTCATACCGAAAAAGGTGGAAGTTGTTGCCAATGTGTACACTTGGTTGGTGCAAACTCAGGGGAAATGCTAACGTATTTTTTAAAAAGTCCAAAAGGCTACGAAAAGTTACGAGGTTATTTCGTAAACCGCTTACACCACGTTAAGCAAACGGATGTGAAAACTTGTACAACGTGAGGTTGATGAAGATAATCGGTAGTTCACTAGACGACGGTTTCTTAGTTGGGCAGATAAGGAACAATCGACATTTGTCAATATGAGGTGCAATAAAAGCGCGGAGTGCAGAGGACACGAATAGCGGAACAAGTTGTCTACGAACAAGGAATGACAAACTCGAGAACTCTCAGCCTCCTTCGTGTCTGAACCAGCTTATCATTTGGGTAATCAGACGTAGAAAAATCACTTGCAAACTTTATCCGGCATGTACGTTTAGAACAGAATCCGGCAGATGAAAGGTGAGAAGATATCTTGATCAAAACCAATCCCAGATGGCAAAAAACACCCTACATCGATTTAGATCAGACATACGCAGAACACCAGGTGCTTTGATTTCGGAATGTTTTGGGAAGCATACCGGAGACGGGACGCTAATCATAAGGATAGGCTGTAATAGTTAGTTGAAATCAAAAGGCCAACTGCTTTTGTACTCTCTACGTTGATTTGATGGGGGTCGGTCATCACGTACATTCTCACATTTTGGGTATACACACGCATATGTTAGTCACACATCTAGACGCCACTGTCGAATGTATTAACACTCACTAAGTAAAGCCAACCGTGTGAAGAACACATCGTTTCATTTACCTAGTCAATATGATGTACGCAAGAAAGCAGACATTTTAGCACTAATATACTCAACAGGACGACTGAACGAATGGCACAGAAACATAATGTATGCTACTCACGGCTGACGGTATTTCAGGTCATTTGCGGAGTGACCCAGTGAGACTTAACGAAGTTTCACCCAAACGCGAACCATGGGTATCAGTAAGTCGCATTGGAAGATGCGGACGTGTTAAACACTTCTGCGTCTCATGATTAGTCATTGGCAGATAAGAGAAGGCTAATATTCTTTTTACTACAACTGAACGAGCAGGACTTATCCACAAATCTATAAACTTACAAATATCAGTAACAAGTCTTTCGATTAACCGGTTTTTATTCTTTTGGTGGGTTTTAGTCATTTTCAGCGATGTGCATACAAGTATATATATATATCAAAATTGTCAAGTGGTCGAACTGTTCGCTGGCCAAGCCTTAGACTGGTGTACCTCATTCGGGTAAAATTCATTTTGCCTGTGACGGAGAAGATTGAAGTTTGTTTGTGATTGGGTGTCTGTTGAGCTTCTGCGTTATTTACTTGAGGTCGGATGGCGGTAGATGTGTTTAAACCCTGAAAGGTCATTCACTATAGCTTCTGACAGAGGTGGGGAGTGAATAATTTTCAACTCCCAAAATAAACTATTTGGGAACGAAGTTATTTCCGTTAGTGTGCATCTTCGCGCTACTAAGTAAAACCTTCATATTCGTTAACCAATTAACCTTATGTTTTAAATTACGTATACAAAATGAGTAGTATGACAGATTTATGAATTTAGATGAGACCCAACTGTGAAAAGTCAGGGCTTCGGCTGGACTCGAACCAGCGACAGACACAGCATGCCTCAACGCGGCAAGCGCTCTACCAGTTGAGCTACAAAACCACAACAGGAGCTCGGAAATTTCACATTTGGACTCTGTTACCCACCAGTCCCACTGTCTCACATGGAATCCACCATATGATTCAGGGGATCGACTGTCCTGGCAGGATTTCTCAAACAGTTCACGCTGGAATCCACCAACGCCACTGCTGAGCCTGGTGTGGCTTCGTAGCTCAACTGGTAGAGCGCTTGCCGCGTTGAGGCATGCTGTGTCTGTCGCTGGTTCGAATCCAGCCGAAGCCCTGACTTTTCACAGTTGGGTCTCATCTAAATACGTATACAAAAATTTCCTATGGAATTCAATTGACACCAACATCACTCGGTAACAGCAATGTTATTGGAATGTTTCAGTTTCATGAAACAATGTAATCAAAGCAAGTCAAAGTTTTCGGATATAAGTATGAACTCGACTGCCAACACAAGTTGCAGCCGGGTATTAAGGTATTTTCATCGATATGGACAAAGATTGTAATCGACATAGGGGCAAACACTTAAGTCAGATATCACGAAGATTTCGCTTCCGAGTGCGGTTGATCGACCCAAACAGTATGTTCTCATACAGAAAAACCAGTAGATTTCGATCCGGTGCATCTCAATTGATACACCCAATTCCAGCAAGCGACTGAACCTATCAAGTGATGCGCTGGATTTGCCGAATTTGTCCACCCGACCAACGTTTGCACACAACACATTGCTATCCTGAATGTGACAGCAAAGGTTCCAGGGAAAAATATCAGTTTCTGTTCGAAACTCTAAGCCATCAGTGTGTAACAGACATGAAAATGCACTCCGGCTAATTTTTGATCTTTTCACAGTAATCAGTTTGAAGTGAACATCCACTTACCACCAGTGTGTTGAGGTAAGATGACCGCAATGTATGGAGGAAAACGCAAACGTTTTAGCAACACTTTAATTTGGAAGGTTGGACGTCACCTGTAAACTGGTTTAGAAAGCGTAATTGTCACAAAATACAGGACATTCGGGTCTGCCTGTTAGTACGTAATTATTGGTACTAGTGTCAAGGAAGCGTCACATTAAAATTTTATTGAGAATTTTGTGCAACTAGTTACCGCGACACAACAAGCTATTCTTCTCCAATAAAAACTACCTTCCTGAGATGCAACTGTCTGTCACTGGAAATAGTTTACATGAATGAATTATATATGGAGTTTACGGTCGACAGTCGCGCGTTAAACTCCTCGTCACTGAACACCACATTACTGTGTACTGTGATGACAACAAGTCCGGTTACAAATTTACCCGAACAGCCTTTCAGGAATTACGGGAGCAAACAAAAAACGGCAGTCGACACAATGTCACTCAATTCATCCGGGATAATTTTATCTTGAGGTATAGATGGTGCGAATTTGTTTGCACTGAGAGTCTACTCTTTTGATCACAGTTTTACTTTGGTCAAAGAAGTATACTGGAGTATTTCAATCATGTTCGTTTGAAAAGCCCTATTGGTTGGCCTGGGCTTTCTTACGTGAACAGGAGGTTTCAACAGCCTGTTTTGTAAACCACCATCTATTTGAACTTTAATTCATCATACACTCCCGAACATTCAGAACCGCAAAAAGTATTTAGAACTACTGGGCAGTTAAATTCATGTCTGTATTTTATAGATGGCTGAGGAATACAGACCGTAAGAGAAGCGTCATAAGCTACTTCACTGTGTTCTGCAAAGAACCGACAGTCTGATGGTTGACTGTAAACAAACGTGAGTGAACCAAACAAAGCATTAACTTGGGCGCGTTATGTTTTGTAAAAATGCCTCAGAAAAACATATTCCAGGGGAGTTCACCCGAATACAATTGTGAGAATCTGTGACAAATAAAGTGACTCACGCCACTATTTTCATTCGTGTTACTGCATACTGTAATTAAATTGGAGGAGCAGCCTCTGGTACTTCATTCATTTTAATATTAATACCTATCCGAAGTGAATTTACGATTCCACTTTCTCACTTCTTCAGAACAGAGAGTCATCCTGTTTTGAGTTCACAACTTTTAAGAAATATCCGGTTTTATAAACGACCGAATCACCCCCCGTATTTTAAAGTAACTTTAACGATCGAGCCCACATGTGTACTTATTTGAAAGTGTGCTAGTTGTTTGAGTTAATGATTATTGTTCCCCGAGAACACTCATAATGATAGCCTGTGACTAACAGCACATCAGTTATTCGGTATTAATAATAATTTACGTGAGCTCATTTTTGTTTATCGGCGCCGATTGGGTGTTAACTGCCCACATTTCGAACGGGTAAATCAGCTAACGCCCAAGGAAGTTGAGGTGACCGAACGGAGTTCGTCTTTATCCGCATAAGGTTGGGTTACGTAAGCGATTAGAATTGACAGTAGACAACATTCGATGGTGAATGTATTTCGTAGCGTACGGTGGGACCCGATTACCTGTTTAATTGCTTCTATAACTGCAACAGTCTGATGAGATTTTAACCAAAATACGCTCGTTACACTTCTTGTTCTATGATGCAGTGAAATTTTCGAAACATCAGCTACCCTTTTCCAGCACGGTGCACGTGTTACCGTTTCCCCAAATTGTCCGGGAAACGATGAATCCCCACTTCGTGAACAAGATTCTTCAATAGTCATCTGATTGTTGAATAGATGTAGCAAACCACGATTTCAGCACGGTAAGGCATGATCGAGATTAAAAGGTGTTAACTTTCCAGTACTACCCGCTGCGTTGGTTATGTCGTTCAATTGAGAACGGGTGCACGTAAAGAGGATAGAGTTTTACGGAGCTGCTGTAATAGTAAATGCTGACAGTACAAAAATCAGAAGAAAACTCAAGAAGAACAAAATTCTATGACCTAACTGATTTTGAAGATAGCCACAAAAACCAAAATAGAACCGGATGTTCGGTCAATGCATAATATTCCTAAGCGGAAGCCATTCACAGGTCATGGAAAAACATGGAACTTAGTGGGTTACTGACAAATGAACATCAAACTGACTGAATAGAGGGAGCTGCTTCAAAACCACTTGAAAATAAGTCACCGTTGTTCCGGCGAACCGGAAGATAATTTCAGTTTGTTGTAGCATGTGGTAACTTATTGTGGTTGGACCTGAGTTATTTGATAGGTTTTTCTGGTCGAGTTCTTTTTTAAATTGAGATGAGTGGAACGGAACAGAAGAGAGTTCGGAAGAGCGACAAACATATCAATATTGCAGTATTAGAAGAGGAAACACTGTCCAAATTCTACCAAACCCCAAATAGAGGTGGACATACTAACATTAAAAGCCGAAGTGATGCAAACTTCGTCCGAGAGGAAAATATTCAACAACGAACAACAAGTAAATGAACGGTTCTCACGGACATGCCTGCGCCATCAGCGACCACTTAATACATAAAGCCACAACACAGTTAACCGTAGGCACCATAACAAAGTGTATAAACTCCTTTCAACAGAGCAGACCAGACGACACAAAAACGTTGGTTTAGCAACAGTCGATGTAATGGTATATATTAGTCGGCCGTAACGTCCTAGTTTGTTACATGTTGTCTCTCTGTTTTATAGACCTGAAGCATTGACCGCTCCTCTAAAGAACTTTGTTTTGATGTATGGCGGTGACTGATAAGCAAACAGTCAGGATACATAACATGTTAGGATGACATCAAGTCGGTAATATGAAATAGCGGATTGTGGTTGCTAAAAGATGAACGCGACTGACAAACTACGAAGTAACTTGTGGTGATCATCATAAACTTCCATTCTAATTTTAAGAACATTCAGACTATGCCAGCTACGAACTGGAACAAACGTTTGTGGTCGGACTGTACTAAGGACACAGAAGCTTCAAAATGTTTAAAGCTACTTTTGCTTTTGGAGCAGCGATGCATATGCGTTGAGCATTACTGTTTCTGTAAAACCCAGCCTTCTGCGTTCACAATATACAAATGCACACGTCATAAAGAGTTGGAATTAACATCCGACTAGTTAATAGTGTCATGTGGAAGGTTTCTGATTTAAGATTAAGCGGTGGGCTGCAGTGATCATTACAAAAATACATACTATAAGCTGATTAGATGTCATTCGACTAGTAGAGTGTAAGGACTATTGTTGAGTTTAACGCTGGGGTATACCAGCTAATCCCTGCGAAGAGCGTTCAGTGACATTAGACATTTTATAAGGAAACATTAGTTTGCTCGCCCAAAAAGTTGGCTAAATTGGATTAGCTACCCATGTACTGTAGACAAGTCTGGTGTGACCATATCTTGGTCAACCGTCCACTCCTCCGGAACACATTCTTATATTCGACGAATAATTTTTTTCTCGGTCACTCCGTCAAGTCGCAACAACAGATAAGTCCGCTGATTCGCCCAAAAACGCATTCCTTTAGTGTTAGAACCCATCCAGTTTAGAACAATGTGTGAATCTTTGTGATGGCCTTCCTAGTGGATAAAGTTAAAGTTAAACTTACAAACGTAAGTTTACCCTGAGTTTCACTCAGGCCCATTTGATTAATCTAAACCATTCAGTCAGATCTTGTGAATTACAGAATACTGATGAGTAGTCGGGGATTTGGTTTATTTTCAAGTTGACCATCACTCACATGTGATCGCAGCCTTCGCATTCAGATAGACTCACCAGCCAGCAGGTGCCTTTTGAAAAGAAGCACTAGACTCGGGTTTCGCTCTCATTAGAGCTAGTCAGTAGTGCATATCCTTGCCACGGCCGGGATTTGAACTCCGGTTGCCATTCCAATCATGAGGCAACCGTGTTAACCACTTCGCCATTGACCTCACATTAGGCACGACCGAATTATCCAATCTGAGCGCTCAAACACTCTCGCTTGTGAGCAATGATCAGGAATGGCCGGAGTTCAAATCCCGGCCGTGGCAAGTATATGCACTACTGATGAGCTCTAATGCGAGCGAAACTCGAGTCTAGTGCTTCTTTTCGAAACAGGCTGGCTGCAAAGTCTATCTGAATGCGAAGGCTGCGATCAAATGTGAGTGATGGTCAACTTGAAAATTACAGAATATTTGAACAAAACTGTTAGAACACAAAAACTGGTAGATGCAAGCATTTTGTATTGACTCGCCAGTACCAAATTTGCAATAACATGAAACGGGTTTTTTATATCGAGCAGTTAGGGAGCAGGGTGGATAGTCAATCGGTGGTTTAGGAAAGGTCACTACGTCCAGGGAAGGGTCAAGTTTACGAGCAATTGTTTCTGAACACACAATGTCGGCTTCAGTCGATTGATTGCGACCGCCTCAGCAAACCGCAAGAATCTTGGATTGGAGTGACGTAATAAGATTCTGAATGCAACATTGGGTCGATAACGTAACCAGTGGTCAGGACGTGTCTTGCGACTGCGGACGCCCGTTGCTTGCGTGTTTCAACAACACCGTCGTTCTTCTTTAATACAGAGCTCTGCACCCACTTAGGCAAGTGTTCCTTCACTCTGAAGATCAAGCACCTCTCGGTTCTGCCTATGTAACTTTCTTTGCAGTTACATGTAAATTGGTAGACACAATGTGAGGTGGCACTGACAGGCTGATCTCCTTTGATTGAAGGGACAGGCAGTTTATGGGTCCGGGCTAATACACAGAGTTCCGCTGCGTTAAATGTTCGTTTAATCGAATTCACTAGTCTTTGAGTTATTTGATGCATGTAATAATCACCTTTAAAAGACAACTCTATATAAACCTTCTTTTTTCTAACTGTGGCCACCTGTTCGGAAGGTGGCTTCGGTCTGTTATGCCCTTCTATGAACCTTTTTGGATACCCATTAAATTGTAGTATAGATGTGATCAAGTCTAATTCCTTCACAAGAATGTCCTGTGTACAGATTCGTCTTGCTCGTGTGAATAGTGTATCAACCAGTGCGCGTTTGTGATGGACCGGTGTGAAACTACCGAAGTTCAGGTATTGATCGGACCACGTGGATTTCCTATCCGTGAAGTGTTAAAAACCCATTCCGTCCAATTAAAGAATTTTGCTAGTGTTATCAGCAATAAGTGAATAGTAGACACTCTTCGAATCATCGAGAAGTAGCTCATCAATGATGATTGGTCTCATCCAACATTAATCGTCATTCGAAACAGACTATTTTTTCCTACCTAGAAAAGAGGTGACTACAGCAAAACTTGCAACACTTCATATTATGCATTTGAAAAGCTGACATTCATTTTAACCGCAGACGGATATTGTGCAAATTACTGGAAATACTTCATGAGTGGATTTTTCGTGAAGTTGCCCTGAACACAATCGCATAACTTTCTCACTTATACTGTGTGATAAACCACAGTGTATGTAATAACCCTATTTGTCTAGAGTAGTGGATGGCTTAACCATCTTGATAAACTGATTATGCTGTCATTATGAAGGCTGTCTATTACATTCATACTAATAAATACCTGTCAGATTTACTCACTGTTGTAATTATTCCCGTAATTCATCACTATTACTGCCTGATACGCATTTTAATGCAGTCTTCAACATTCACACTTCCTATTTCATTCTCAACCTCGTTAACTTGTTGTCTCTAATCCAGTTTTCGTTTTCATTCAATTGACATATATATAGTTTCAAATGGACATGAACGGAGAAAGCCGAACTGGAGCACTCTCGCGAAAACCGCTTCCATTGGAGAAGAACCACAGGCACTTATGGTGCTTTATCTCTGTTTTGGTTCAATAAAAAATCCAACTGTGTAAGCTGGTGGCTGCAGCAACATCCTGTTAGGCTTCAGCTAATGTATACTTACGACAGCTGTTACTGAAGTTTATGTGTCACTCACTAACCGGACGTCCCAATTGATACAAGTCAATAATGTAGGTAAAATGAAACAGTAAAGAGCGTACGCTGCAGGCACAGGAAAACTTTTGTTTCCGTTAATGCAAATAATTTGTTAGTGTAGAACACTTTGACGGATGTAATTAGAAGGGTTTTCAATGCTGGTTTTACTGAGTAATGTCTGAAGTCTTGAAGGCTAGATGTAAGCCACCACGAAATTTTGATAGCCTGATTGATAAAGTGCTGAATGTGTGTTTGATTCAGGTTAACAAGTTAAGAGGGAACTTAAATATGATTTTGGAATTCAGCTGATTGCTTTCTGTAATTCCAATCATTCCAGCGTCCGAATTTGATGTGCATTTTACTGCGCGGACAAATTATGTGACATAGGTTACGCGTGCGAGTGATCCATCGTTAACAAAGACGTCTCGCACTTTTAAATATCACCATTATATGGCCGAAATTAGTAATTTCAAATGTTAAACCTGCTTTAACAAAGAGAGTTGGCCATAACATTTGTGTGCGGATAGTCCCAGCAAGAGTAGGCTGTTAATCGTGCACTAGAAAATGACACAAAATTCGCCATATTGTCATCCCTTAGGTTCTCATTGGTAAAAGCGTGGTCACGATGTATAGGGTCTTTCACATCTGGATTTAAAGAGTAACTACAAAACGGTACGGGTTAGTCGACAACAAAACTGAGGCTTCTGTACGAAACAAATGAACATGCAGTTGTTGTATAGAGGCAAAAGTAATTTAGGATATGGCTGACAGCGTGGTGTCAGAGTATGATCCTAGTACCTCCTCTCGTTTGAATGACACTCATTTATGTAAATCAATCAGTTGGTAATTATGTATTACGTAGAAACAACCACTTTTCACTTGGGTTTGTGAAATATTTGAGAGTAATTTCTCAATCCGGATAACATGAACGGTTTGCTGCATGAATATTTCATTCCAGATGGAGCAACAATTAAGCTTTATTCAGTGAACGTTACGAAGTATTGCATAGTCCTTATGTAGGGTGTATATCTGCTAATGCATTTAGCAGAACCAGAAATTGTCGAGTGTGCCTCACTAGGCAGATCTAGTGTTAATCTGTGTAACAATGACACCAAATATTAAGACGGGTTCGAACTGTCGCAGTTGAAATTTTTCAGATAAGAACCTTCCGAAATAAAAAGTAATTTCATATTGCACGCTGCATAAAAGTGACTAAAGCAAATGTAATTCTAACAAAATTTCGACCAGCCAAATTTTGGTGTTCATCTAGACAGCAATTTATTTTCCGTGTCTAACTTTAGGAACCCAGCAGAAAATCAGTCTAGTCAAGGAACATTAGACGTTTGGCAATGAGCGTTCTGTGCCTGTAACTGACACAATTATTTCAGTTTTGCTCACGGACCAATAGAACGTCATTCATGTGTGAAATGATTCCCATTATCCTCTGGTTGCACAGATCAGCATTCTCGGTACCTCTATACTTCCTATCGGTGGATGCACAACTGAGAATGCGTATGTATGCATGTAGGTATGTACGCATGTATATGTGTGGGTAGACGAATCGTTTCGCTTGTCAGTTTGTTTGCTTATGTTGGCTTGTCTAATGAGATTCAACACGCTGCAAATCGTATGTGACAGTAAAGAACAGAGAGATGATATGCTAATCGAAAACTACTACAATTGAGCTGAACTGTTTGCACGCCGAATTGCCGCTTGCCTGGTCTATTCAAACAGCTCTCTAATCCCGAAGGATTTGTTCACGGTGTGACCGAATTACTGCCAGAAGTAATCAACAGAGAAACCAGGGGTTGCAATGAAATATTAATCAGACGGACTTTATGATAAAATTGCTTGTTAGAAAGACTGAGTTGCCTAAACGTCCTATGACCTAAATGAGCTATTCTTCTAGACCAGTTAGAAGTTCGGAGGTCGTAGACAGTCGAAAGTGTAATTTATCTTATTGAAGTGGATGTAACTAATCATAAAACTGTCCTGAACAGATATGTTTGTTGATAAACACAACGTTTCGAGCAAGTTGTAATACTCTACGTTTCAACCACCTCGGGTGGCCTTTCTCAGGAGTGTTGTAATCGAAACGTAGAGTATTACAACTTGTTCGAAACGTTGTGTTATTCCCAATCTGTTTATCAATAACATGTTAAACACGACGCCCAAACTATTCAACTTCATTCGTACTACATTTGGTGCGCATATTTTACAACAGATATGGCTGTTATTTTGGTTGTATATAGTCAGCAGGTTTTATTTTATTTCTCAAGGTTTTCAAGCAGTACCATAAAAAACCAACAGCAGCTGCATATTTTTGCACACATTTTTATAAAGGCTGAGTTGATCAGATGACTTTGCAATTCATCACAAGTTGGATTTATTTAACAAATATAAGGTAGTTTGTATATACGACACTCGTCCTACGTATGTTGCCAGGATGGTACTCAAAATAGGCTTTCTTGTTTAAGAATCATTTGTACATGTTGCCCACCTGCCCACATTTAAGACCTCGGTGTTAGAAGTGAAACTCATCATACCAAGTAGGACCACCTCCTGGAGGTTAAACACGGTCAAATTCCAGTTAGAGAACTAGTATGCCGTCTTTGTCAGACAAGACTCGGTTTGTTTGTTTATTGACCATTGGACAGAAAAACCGATAAAAAATAAATAAAATGGTCAGAGAAAACGCTTCACTTGCCCTTCTCGGCTGCAGACAACAGATCTATTGAGAGGACAACGTGATAAGCGAACAAGATAGAATGTAGCCTTTTTCCAAAAACCATGCAGTTAACAGGGCTATCCGATGGGAGTGACATCGTAACATATAAGGTTATTTGATTTTTCTTCCGTGAATTAACCAATCAGACGTGTATGATGCTGTCCACTGATGGTCTATACGTTTAAACGGGGTCCACTTGCGAAAATTCAGGACCCCGACTGAATTCGAACCAGCTACAGAGACAACATGCCCAAACGCGGAAGGCGCTCTAGCAGCTAAGTTGCAGAACCACACCAGGAGCTCGGAGGTGCACACTTGGACTCGGTCACCCATCCGCCCCATTGCCTCATACGTAATCCACCAAATGATCCATGGTCCATACTTTGCTATGTCGTTACAGCAAAGAGTAAAGCGTAGTTTCCATTTATTAATAAACTAAAATTGACGGCGATTCTTTTTATCCAGTGCTATTAATGTTGGGCTGTTAGCACAGAACAAAGAAGAATTTAGGTGTCATGCTGTTGCATGCCGGTAAATTACACACGAAGCGATGTCCATATTTCTGATTTTTCTCTATTTTCGTCCGAACTTTATGCAGCCATTATTTTGACAATCCTTGTTATCATATGCTTACCAATCGTAGTCCGCTATCAGCGAGCATCATTACAGTGATTTTTGTACTTCCACCGTGCTAAACAATGTTTACGGGGTCAAACCACTTAGCATAAGCGCGTGGTTGTCATGTTCCTTCTCGTGAAGTCTTAGTCAGTATGACATCCATTTCAGTCTATTTCATCGAAATGCACGTGCCGTTTTCCTCATATACATTGAATTTTGCTTAAAGGTACATTCTGAATTCCATGGTTGTCCATTGTTACGGTTCAGTGTTATGGTGCTGATGTTGCTGAGTAACATTTAGTGACCGTCATCTAGTCAGTAATGAGTGTGATTCTGTTAGTGCATATTTAGTTCACTTCAATTATGTCACTCCGAATATCAATCTCTTAGAAGTAGTCCACGATAAAAAGCGCACATGGGAGCAGTAAATCACCTAGATTTGATTTGGGAGTAACGGTATAATACGCTTAGTATGTAATACTCAAAAAAGATGGATCTTAAGGCTTGGGCGAATGAACGTCACTAACTATTGCTCGAACAAAACCCCAGCAACAGCTAGCTGGAATTGAGGAGGATAAATGGGCGCGACCTCATTTCGTAGAGAGCTTGGCGATGAGCACACCACTTATAAGTTTTCCTTAAAATTTTTATTGTTCACACCGGGGTGTTATATATATTGCTGTATTCCACTAACATGAAAATGAGATCCACAGTCAAGATGAGTAGGTGTTAAATGTGTCCGTTGCAACTCTACCGACTCGGTTGAGGTTTTCGTTATAGCTAGCTGCGTTTAACTTATTGTTTTGAGTTTTTGCCTACTATGGACGCAGGCACCGAGCTTGGAGAGGTATGCTATATAAAGCTTAAACCATGGTTAAGGTTGAATTAACGGAGTTGGCCAAATCCGAACAGCTATTTGAGACCCAGCAATGTTACGTCTCCTCACTTTTTAAATTAGTATGCACGTTTGAACAAACACGTTTTGACTAGTGAGCTATGAAACTACGCATTTATTAGTGGTTGTCAAAAACTTTTTCAATTATTGTTCTTTCTCGCTGCTATCCTGATTAAAATTCCATCACAGTATTTATGTATTCATGTGATATAGCAAACTATGTGCCAACTCATAATTTCCTCCCGCTAATTCGGACTTATGTGTGCATAGTTGTCTGTCGATTATACGGTACCTCACAAAGATGTTGCCATAACAATATGCTTAGTATAGTACACACCTGATACGTGACTGTAAAGTAATCTCACCGCAAACACAACACAGAACAAACTCTCAACAATGTTAAAGTATTGTTAATAAAAGCAATCAGAAATACGTCTTCTTGATGGAAGTTATGGGTGGAAGCATATGCATCCAGCTGTGCACTGCAGGAGCAGAGTGTGATAGATCAGCTGACGGTTTGCTGATCTTTCAATTTAACTCCATACACCTCTTAAGTTCAGAACTGACCGACCGCTCGTCGACCACCAGAACTACTAGGTTGAAATCATCACAAAACACTCATTGTACTTCTTCTCCCATCAATCTTGCTCCGTTGCATTGTACTCCAACCTGTTTGATCTTTCGCTTTGTATATCGAAAAACATTATCTGTGAGAGTGCTTGTGTTTATTCGGCTGGCTCTGTACATAAAACAACCAGCAATATAGACGAGGTAGAATCTGTTAGCATTGACAGTGAAAACACCATTCAATTACTGACAAATATGGAAGGTTCTGTAAACTGTTGGACGTGAATGATTACCAGAAACATTTCCACACCGAAACACCGGTTTCCGGTGTACTCACAGTCTTGAAGCAAACTGCAGCGCAACGTCTTACACCCGGTAATAAGCAACCTTAAATATTGGACTTCTCATTATTTTATAATTTTTACTCTGCTAAAAAACGTGTGTTTTTGGTCTTCTTATTAACATCATGCGATAGCAAAGAATTTAGAATGTACGATGGCCGTGACCGGCGAAATTGAGAGTTCTGATTGATATCTTTAATGCTGTATCCGACTTTTGTCCATCACATTATCATGATGCGTTGTTCGACTTTTTCTCTGTACTGTTTGATATAACGTTTGTCATCAATGTTTGTATTCGTCATAATGAAGATTCCCTTTAAACGTCAGAAAATCCGCTGAGAAGTTAATAGGTTACACCAGTTCAAACTGGTTGCTGGTATAGTAGAATATTTTCAGTTCTCCTTAACGAAACAAAAACTTTTCACCTCTCTTATTCTTTCACTTTGAGAGCATAACCTCGATGACCATTTAACTTTATAACGATTTACATTTACCGAAAGTAATTTTCTCCGTTACACTCTTACGCAGTAGAAATGTCCAAACAAAATTGATGAATGTTGTTTACTCTTTCTGGTTTCTCAAAAGCAAACCTCGAGCATATTTTTCATGCACGAACCACCTCAACCATAAACACTTGTCAAATATCTGTCATGCATATCAACCATACATGACAGTGACAAACGGACAATTTGTACCATATAATGAAACTGTCTTTCACTTACCAACCCATACTAGACAACAAAGGTTTACCAACTAGCTGTAATGTAGGCAATGCCAAAACTTCTAACCGTGGTATTCGTAAACCGCGTTTAAAGAACAGAGGTTCCACCGTGTTCATCCAAACAAAATGTTCTTAATGCATCTAATTAATCCTTCGAAGCGTTATCTGTGGAAGTTAACCGAACTCATCCTTGACTGACAAGAGAGTTATACTCGAGTTTTGCTGCCGTTATAACGTAGATCCTTGTATGCCTCTGTTACGGCCCTGATTGGAACTTCGGCCGCGCATTCACAAGACAACTTTTGCCAAACATCGCACTGTTGTTCCCATATTAGGCCCGACCGATTCATTGCATGCAATCGTTCAGTCGCACTAGATGGTGAATAGTGTTCAAAACGGACATTCTTCACTGCCGACCAACAATCGACATACCACTCAGACAGTGAGTGATATTTACGGTATCAAGATTAACAAGGGCTTTAATCGTGAGACGAAGGATCTGAGTTAACGGGATGGTCACTGTGTCTTCTCTTAAATCGAACTGACATTTTCAGCATGTATCCTTTAAGAATCGCTCTAAAATTGAAGCCAGAGTTATATCAGTAGAGCGTGGACCGAGTTCTAGTCCAGGCCGTGGGAGGAATATTCACTACTGACGGATTCTAACAGAGGTGAAAATCGGGTTCAATGCTTTGTTTAAAAAAGTTTCGCAGAGAATTCAGTGAATTCTGCGGTCAGCTGAGTAACGTTCAAACAATATCCCCTACCACCCCCAGTCAAAAAACCTGATCATTTATGAATATAATTGAAGACAGGAGCTTTCCGTGCTGGTTTGCAGTGGTATATTAGAGATAGATTACGGTTAATCGGCAACTCTCGAACCAGACTGCGTGTACACACTTCGCCAATAATGTCTCTAATGACGTGTTCTGTAAATAATGCCCAGTGACACAGGACTATGATTATGTGTAATGATCAGGGCCAATGCTAGTCAGTTAAAAACAATATGATAGACTTCATAATTGAGATGAAACTCACTTGCGGAATATCTGGGCTCCAACCAAATCTAAAACAGCGACAGAAACAGGATGCCAGCTTAAATTGCTTGAGTGATCCTACGGCGGCAATCAATCTCCTGGATCATTTAGTAGTTTCTTTATCAGATGGTGGGACGAATGAGTAACAGGCACAAGTGTGAGATTTCTGAGCATCCACGGTGTCTGCTTCTCCGTTCTGAATTCAGTCGAAAATCTGATTTCTCATAAATGGGTTTTCGGTTTATTTTCTGTTCCTTGTCAGCTCAACAAGATCAGTTACGGAGCTCCATTATCCGTCTAACCCGAATGCGGGTTTTCAACACACGTTAGCAGTAGGTGTGTAGTACAATTTCTTTTGCATAAAATAAAGGTTGAATTCAACTGTAAACGGAGTACTAATAATATGAAAAATGAGGTTATTGATTTGTGAATCATGGCATTTTTTCGGGCTCTTGACATAACCCACATGAGTCAAATAAATACAGCGTTTGGTTTCATGGTCAACCTAATGTCCGTAATGTTTACGAATGCGATGTGGTGTGGTACTCTATCAGGAGCTTATCACACCTGTGGCTTTAGATTTACTACTTCGTAAGTTTGGTCACAAATATGACAGTAACGTATGTTCATGCCATGAAAAAGAATCGGGATTTAAAATGTTTGGTTAATGTCTTTCGGTCAGAGAAAAACATTTGTTTCGTCAGATTTTCAAACGCAAATGAATCACGTGGGGTTTAACTTCCGAACATCCTACTGATTTATGGCAGTATTGCAGATATAGCTGAACGATGATGGTATGATAAGAAACTGTGACATTCTTATGGTTTACGTGCACTGCCTTGCAAAAGCAACCAATCGAACTGCACAACACAATCTCACTGGATTCGGTAGCAGCCAGAAATAAGTTGAATTAAGTTCACGGAGTTTGTGCGTGTTTGATTTTGGTAAATGAAAACCTTTCCAGCTATTTTTTTGGCAAAGCTTGAATTAGGTTCACCTTACTGGTTACTGAACAAGCTTTACGTGATTCATTATCTATGAGTATCAGCCTATTTACAGGTTATTACAGGGCCTCGGAGGATTGCCTTGAATTTGACTTCAGCTCAAATTATGTGTACACTGCAACTTGAATTTAAATATGGTTGCGTATAGTAAGCTATAGACTTTGTTTTTATTTAGAAGCATCTAGGTTGTTCGCGCTTAGTTTATCAACGAATACAGGTAGGATTTTGAAAATATCTCACCGTGCTCCAATTCCCATTCAGGAGTGCGTTTGTTTCCGTGCAACTGTTTGATTAATTGATTTAATTGTTTATTAATTTGGGTCCAGTCCGTACTATATTTAAACCAAAACACCAAACGGGTTTTCCGCAATGTGAACCAAAATGTCAGTTCCTTATCGGTATGGGTTTTACGACGAGATTGCTGAACTATTTAGTAACTCGTAACCATTTAAGGTTGGCACCCAGTGATGAAAAGTCTGGCTGTATAAAACTGCACGTGTTATACCCTTATTAACAATCGTTGGCGTTTGCTGCTAAAAATGAGCATCCCAGGATAGTAACGACTGAATTTCTAAAGATCGATGTTGTGAGGTCATCCTTCCATTAAGTTTGCCAGCTTGAAGTATATTCACTATTGAACATCAGGGTCTCAATCAAATTCGCAACACACTGCTGTCTCGATCCTCTTTGCTGTTGTAAAAGACACAACGAGAAATCTTTTGAGGTACATGTGATGACAGGTAATCGTCAAGATTTTTTAAACAACCAATCAAGAGCAGTGGGGAATCTAACGAACTGTCGAAATTCGTCATAGTCTACGCGCCATTCAAAACGGTTCACACTAATCTACTTTGGGTTTGAGCCAATCGAAGAGTGCTTCAATGACTTTTTTCATCGTATCACGCACAAGTCAGGGACAATAAAAATTTGCACGCCGACAACGTGATATCAGTATAGCCTCTGGTGTACTTTGGCACCCAATTAGCGACACCAAGCTGAATCCTCTCGGACCTACACTTAACTTTCACTGGTGGTTAGAACCGTATATAAAAACACAGGTAATTAATACTGAGTGAATATTTCGCAGATGTCTGGATGACAGTAGACTTGTTTGGAATGAGTGATATTTAAACTATTAAGAATAAGGGCTGTGTCACATTATAAAGCTACACAGTTCACTGTGGATTCCTGTGTCCGTGTGATTGTAAAGCAGAACAAAGGTTATTCATCGCATTGCTTTATCTCTTACAATCAATGAAAAACAGTAAACTTCTCAACAAATTTTTCTTTTAATCAGAAGTTTTTCCGAAAATACTTCTCAATTCATTAAACTAAATTAGATATGTTAACAACTTTTGTCTTCATGATTTTTGTGCAGTATACCACTTACCTGCTTACCCTAATACTTCAGCCTGATCTTTCCAACTTCACTCATCTCACAATAAATAGCTTCTCACACTTACTCATATAGGCAACCTCGAGGGTTTTTGAAGTCTTTAGTGCCTGCAACCACGGAACAACACAACTTTAACAATTTTCGGTTAGTTTTCTTCAAACATTCTAACTATTGCTCATGTTATTCGAGAATTGGTTTTGAAATTACCATGGCGATGGTTTAATCGATGTCGGAGTTTTTTCAACAATGTGTAAGATATTATAGCGCTGGAAGAATCCACGCATATTAGCTGTTTCATCCAATTAGAAGGTTTGGTTACACGTTGCGTGCTTATGTGTAGAAATTCGAAATTTCCCACACCGATGCAACGCTCCCGGTTACGTTGAAATCACTGTACAAACCACTATCGAATATCGTTTATTATAATTAGCCACACCCAGCGTTGATCTCTTAACAAGTTTTGACAACTAGAAATAGAACAGTTCAGAAGTTCAGTTAAAATAGATGATTTCCTGTTACTAAACCCGCACCTTCACAATAAATTACATTTTGAATTAAACTCATGATCAATGGATGTTGAGAGGGAGAAAGCCAAGCTTGCAGCAGTTAGTTTGCACACACAGTTTGATGGAATTCATTATTCCCACGTTTCGTAAATTTCCGAATGAGGACATATGTGTACAGAAATATCTTCAGGAGACGTGTATAAAGTTTGATTTCGCGTTTACTGTAAGCAAAAAATTTATTATTTTGGCGGAGTTTGCTTGAATGAACGATTACTCTCTCCTTGTGTTGTGCTGTCAGAGCGCGTTTTAATCAGCTTTTCATTGCTCTGTTTCAAACACAAGCAGAGTTCTCACCCGGAACATCCTTTACCGGCAAATTTTTCTTGTTATTTTCTGACATAAAATTGTCGCACTGCACTCTCGTTCTCCCAAAAGCTTGTTACCAAGGTAAAGACAACTATTCAGTTTGCAGCAACGATATTGGTGATTGCCACT
This sequence comes from Paragonimus westermani, assembly GCA_008508345.1. Taxonomy (NCBI): domain Eukaryota; kingdom Metazoa; phylum Platyhelminthes; class Trematoda; order Plagiorchiida; family Troglotrematidae; genus Paragonimus; species Paragonimus westermani. The sequence goes on along the minus strand of QNGE01002492.1, from coordinate 11,978 downwards.
GTACATTCCATCAGCAGTATGTGTGCCAGAAGTTTCTTTCAAAACCTTGTCATCATATACACACCTATGTGTGTGAGGAAGAGGCTGGCTCTTCTGCGAACAATTGTTTGGAAATGGCAGTATTGGGTGAAGAGGTCATGAAATAGGGAAAAATAGTTCACATCATTTGAATCCAATTGGAATATATAAACTTGTCCAGTTGGTGTACAACTAACCTTCCGTTTGAATACCATTGGCGACTGCAAATTGTAAGCTTTGTTAAGAATATACCTCTACTTTTATTCATACAAAATTACTAGTGGTTTATAGGTTCAGCTTTATAGGTATTTGCGGTTTCACTTACAAGATCGAGATGAACATTCATGCACTCAGAATAAACAAATGAGCTTATTTTCGTTAACTTTTACTGGTTGACTTTTTTGTATAACCTCTTTTCAGTGCATGTCAACTATCCAATACCTGTCCGCACTTGATTCCACTCAAAAACCTTAAATGTCCATTGGATTTAATCGTATTCGACCGAAATCGCTACGTTGAAAAAGGCGAACACACCCGATGTACAAAGTGGTTGCGCAGTAGGGTCGACTCCATGACTTTGCCTCGGAAACTTGAAGTAGGCTTGCTGAATCCGTTTGACAAACGTACTCGTCGCACGTGCAGTTTGTTACTACGTCGTGAGTTGAGCAGAAATTGTTCTACTTCGAAACCAGTAATTTGACTGTTGATGTACACTGTTTCATGTCTGTCTGTATTATTTGGGTTGTTTGTGATGACCAGCTGCATCTGGTTGTTATCTCTTATTTAAACGTTAAACAATAATTCCGTGATGCTGTCTTTAGTTGTACTGATCATCAAAATAACAAGACTGGGTCAATTCTTTCATTTCTGCAATATTATTTTCCTCGTACGTGTACACGTGAGGTCTGGTCTGTATAGCTGGAAAACAGAGTGGATAGTCACTATATCGTATTTCTATCTATTTCTTCGTGTATATTTTTGGAAATTTTCGTGAACGGTCTGCAAGGAATGATTCAACAACGTCATGCGATTTTTACCTTCACAAAGCGTAGTTGATTTAATCAATTTATGGTTAATTTTCGGGCCACCGGAGTAATGTGAACTGAATACTAGCGTGCGCACAAATAAGTCAAGCGAAAGCTCAGTGTGGAGCATTTTTACCCAGCGCGACAAATCTTTTCTACATTAGTCATCATCCGAAGACAATTAACCATCTATTAGAACACCCGAGAATAAACACGACGTTCATTTAAGAGCGAATTGCTATAGAATGCAATTCTAGTTCTGCCAACTGGTGTCCTTTGATGCGTTCGGCATACGGTGCCATCATTTGGTGCTGTTCAAGACGGACAGTCATTACATTGCATTCAGAGAAGCTGGACTTATTTGTCTGGTCAGCTTTGGAAAAGCGGTTCGAATTGTTGTTTATGTCTCATTGTTACATGTTGGTCGTTGTAGCCACTATTCAACCTTGTTTCAAATTGCACCTTGAATAAGTGCATTTTGGGGTACACTGTCGTAGAAGGACGTCTGTTTAAGCAGATGGTGATTAAGGGAAGCGTTCGCGGTTCATCAGTATCTTGTTCATTTTTGCTCACATTATTCATTTGCGAGAACGCCTGTTCGTTGCTTATACAACGCATTTCGTACAACTGTCTCGGTAGTCATTTTCTATTTACGGCTTATTAATAGCCCGTTTATGTTTGAAAGTATGTCCGTCTAAACCTAATACACAAACGCATATTCGGTTACATGCTAAATTACAGTAAACATATTCGTCGTATAGTGAAGGCCTGGAGCCAAAGGTTAAGAACGCATCATCCGTTTTGATTAAGTGGTGGGTAGCAAAACGTTGCCAACTAGTAACACAGTGGCCCACTCAACGGGAACGAACAAATGTGTTCGCTTATCTGAGCTGTACAAGATAGTCTTCCAAGTTACCGCCAGTCTACAGAAGTTATCGAAACGGTTGGAATTCAGTTAGGTAATTTAAAGCCAACAGCAAAAATAAGGCTTGTTTTAGCCTTCAGCTTCCGTTATCCAATGACAATCTTGACTCAGACTTCTACCGTAAGAAAAATACTTTGATCATATTCTCACGCATATGGTTCGCCCACTATGATAGGGTTATATTCAAAGGATTGAGGTAACCAACCCTAAGACTGCTAATCTATTACGTGCAATACTGTTGAGGGTACACGGGCCACATCATCGTCCCGAATAACGCGCATTTTGTTATGTGTTAGAACACGTTACAACGTTTCGTTTGTAACCATTTATTTCTGCCCTCGTTAACCAGCACCGGAATGATAGTTTTGCCGTCAGCGTTTATTGTTGATCATATTTTCGTTACCTGAGTTGGATTGAACACACTTGTTGGTAGCTCCGGCTGAACTTTAAACGACGTATCGTGATATGTTCAGGTGTTGCTTTTCACCAAACAACGTTTCATCCCCTGTTGTTGATTAGGAGGAAAGCATGGAATAGGTGACTGGAAAAACAAGTCGGTGATTAAAGCTGCATCAATTATTTAGAATGGTTACAATATGCAACCTTATTTGAAGTTTTGTGGGTGAACGCGTTTGGCGGCCTTGTCCAAAATTATCCGTGCCCAAATATCTTATAGGTACTCGGTTACAAACATACATGTAGCCTAATCTGGAAATAACTATCCCGTTATAGTCTAAAGCAATACACTTCGTTCAAATAAGTTTGGCAGTTTTCGGAAGTAGGTAGTTATCTCGATTCCAATGGTGCATATAAATTACTGACTGTTGCTTGGTGGAACATTTGGTTGTAGATTATGGTAAGAATGAATTCGTATATATGATTACTAAAAGTTTGTTCTACTTCAGTAATGTTCACGATTCATTGTCCTTTTTTTCGGTTTGTTGACAAGGTCTCAAATTCTGCATCAGCGTACAATTATCTGACCTTCAGATGTGAGTGGCTCTGGTCCGTTGAATGTGCTTGTGAAATTTGACAAAATAAGTCTCTCTGACGAACAAATCGGGTACGGTACCAAGGATGTGTGTGAAAACTTGACCGATATTTTTAGGGTTCACGGCCTTCTATAAAAGATGGCGAATATTTTCACCAGCTGAATGTAAACAGGGTGCACAGATAATGGGCAGTACGATAGAAATGACATTTACTAAAACATATCTGCTATGGAACTGCGCTTGAAGCAAAATCAGATTGAAAAACTCTTAGGACGTCTGGCAACAAGGCTCAAGCAAATGTTCATGAACAAGTGAACGAGCTTTCTGTATTATAGGAGATAGTATACTGCTGACATTGTTTCAGAAAGTTGATTAAGCAGATTAGTTGTGGGCTCCATAAAGCTGATTTGATCGAGCCATGTTCGTATACTATATAAACGGGGGAACTTCTGAAACTTTGAGAGTCGAATTTCTGGCAGGTCATTTATATGTAAGCGCCTGATTCTCTGTCAGCGAATATCATGATCGAATTGGTTGAACCGGTTGTCTTCTGGGACTTCAGGTGGATATAGTTCGTACACAATGTACTACATAAAACCAAAACCTTCGGTCTCCTTAAATTACAGCAATCAACTACGGAGTGAGTTAATGAGGTTCAAACCTCTTTGAGATGCACTTCTCTTGAGATGCAGAAAATGTCTTTCGAGAATGCGGGTCTGAGCGAGTGAAGTACCAGTCGCAATCTGTCAAACTGGTTTCATCCAGCTTGTGTATATTTCAACTTCTCATGAAGTGTCGAGTAGGTGAAATATGGACAGTGAGTCAACATTGGCAGAACAGAACAATCGAAAAATCCATCAAGATTTTCAGAACAGTTCGATTCGATGAACCAAAATCGGCGAGGGTCATATTCAAAGATATAGAATGTTTCAATTATTTGAAACAGTATGATCAAAATGCGAACCATCATAAGCATATCTGAAAGCACTCTCGTGTGTGTTAGCACATGCATATGTATATAAATATATGGTGATGTGACTTCACAATTCTCTACTGCAATAGGCAGATGGTAGAAGCGGGAACATGTGGTCAAGTAACATGTTTAGTAGATCAGTGAAATTTTGAAAAAAATTCACGTGTTCACTTCCTTCAGGCGTCTTTTATTTACCAAGGTGCACCTTGCATTTATGTCGGCTATCGTTACCAACTGTTTCGTCCTCCTATTTACAAAAAATTTGATTGACGTCTTGAATTCCGACAAACATATTTGCCCATTTTCCGGACAGAACCCTGGTTGATTTGCAACCAAATGAAGAGTGGTTTTGTAGTGATTTTTCAAGCCCAATCAATAAAATTTCAATTTGTCAGTCTATCACTAGAGACAAAAAATTCAGACTGAACCTAAACAACTACTATGCTGTTAAGTGAATCTATATGGAGATCACCAAGCTTAAGGGGTCCAAAGAAACGAAATCGTGTGTAGACCCCTTGCGTCTATTGAAATCACTCCCATTTTCCCATCTCAATAAAAGTAACCCGCAAACAGTTTCAAGACACTAATTGACCACTGAAATATCCCAGCTTTGTTCACGTAGCTGGCAAATGAAAGTATCGTTCCTGTCTATTCCTTTGCGTTATATGCAGTGATTATGAGGGAGATATTGTTGTCATGCAGCTGATAAAATACACTTTGAAAAGAGGTTGCATGTGAGTTTGGAACAGTCTGATAAAAGGCTATCAAAGATTTGGTGCCACTAGGCTTAAGTGTACGGTTATGACTGCTCTATAGTTGAAATATATTCTCATCTATTTTACAGATACTTGTGTTGGTAATTTCAAAACATTTGTTATCTGTGATAACACCGGTTTTGATTAAGTGTATCTACAAAATCCGTTCAATTTTGTCACTATCAAAGCAGCTTTGTTTTCATAGTGTACTGATTAGACCAGACGCAACACAATATGAGTAAAGTGGATCGGATGACCTGAACAGTCCTCAGAACGAATCTGGTCACGCATTTCACTGTGATAACTTCGTTTTACCTTACACAAAGTCATTAGCGTGTCGGTAAGAAAGGTTGCGTCGTTGGTAGGTGTGCCGGCGTTAAGCTTCTGCTGATAACAAGAATACGTGCTAATGAGGATCTGTAACCAGAAGAGAAATTGAGTTTAGGTTGACTTTTTCAAAAAGGACCGGTTGAAACTTTTTTTGACGAATAAGATTTGCGATCGGAGTTAAACCTAAATAAAGTGGCCGTCATGCGAGGATCAGACAGTCTTCACAACAATGTGAATCTGACATCGTTTGGCTACTGCAGATACAGTTAATGTCGTGTTGTGTCATTTTGTTTCATCGCAGTCCAGCGTAAGCTTACTATTGAACGAAAAGCTTTAGAGTGCGTACATTAAAACAATCTTCATTGCCATTGTGTGACACCCAACCTTTTTGCTTTGACTCTACAGTGCACAGTATGTTGGCTCAAAATGAAGGTCAACAGTGACCGTAACACCACAATCGTCTTGGTGGAACAATACTGCGTTATAGTTCTTTGGTTGCTGCCCGTTGGTCAACCGAATAGCTTTGTTTGCGCAAATTTCTTCATATAGGCATCTTGATACTCGACCAGTACAAAACAAATAAACTAGAAATGACCGTGTGCTACTGAAAATTGTGCTTACAGCCTGCTATTGGCTCAAATGTGAGTCGTTGGCTATCTCTATGTAACGGTTAGTCTAGCGGCACACCTACAATATCTTATGATTTAAGAAAGTTTCATTTTGTTTAAAAGCGAGCAGACAGTCCCGCTGTTCCTTCCGTTACTTTCTACGAGCTACAAATTTTAGTTCAACGGCCGCTCTGTATTTAATGGGTGTGAAATTTTGTTCTTCAGGTTGTTTTGAACCCTTCAACAGATAATAAATTTTAATATCACATCTACATGAGTATAAAAAGTGTTCCAGGGCTCCCATTGTTGAGGAAATGTATAAGAACGCATGAAATCTTGCTTTCATAATGGTGGTTTACTAGCTGGTCGTTTTATGTGATTACTACGGGTGCACGTATTGCGGTGATTACCGCACTGCGATTTGGAAAGTCAAGTTTTCGTCTGATCTGACATTCGAATAAAAAACCGGACATCTGCTGGGATGAACAAAATATCATACGGGTGAACTTGCAACAGCAACTCCGGAAATCCAAAGCAGATGGAAAGCGGACCAGTGGACAGTGAACCAGAAAAACTAGCCAGGACGTACGTACGATCTGCGACGAATAGCTTAGCACTACAGTGGCAGAAATAGCGTTAAGGTAAGCGGGAGCACGATGGACTGACTGTGAGCATAAGATGAGCAAGTCCTGTATTATATGGACCAACCTTTCTGATGAGTAGTCGGGGGTTTGGTTCATTTTCAAGTTGACCANGTCTAGTCTTTTCGAAGGACACCGGCTGGCTGCAAAGTCTATCTGAATGCGAACGCTGCGATCAAATGTGAGTGATGGTCAACTTGAAAAAAAAAACCAACCTTTCTGTCAAAACACAAATCATTTGTTACCACAGACTGAATTCAAGCTTAGATGAATATACTGTGCCAGAAGTGTGATGATCTGTATTACCTGCTTGTTGCTCATACTGTGTTAACTCGGGTATTTGGTGCAGATTTTCGTTAAAGATTCACTTAGTGCATCGTATAGTAACCTACAAATGACATGATTGTGTTGGCTTCGAGCAAAACTGTAGGTTAAATAACTCAGAAAGTATATATGTTCGCAAGATGAGATTGTTAAGGTGAGTAAAATGATGACACAATTAGAAACTAATCCGAAGTGCACACGACAAAAAGATCAACGAAGAGATTGCAAAAACTGAGACGGTTTGAGAATGATACATCGTTCTCACATATGCAAGTACTTCGTTCTCAAATATGCGGGTGGTTCGTGATAAGAGACGAAGCGCCGTGTTAATACGATGTTAAAATTAATAGCTTCTTCTAAAGCGATCTACATGAGACCTGTAGTTGAATGAATGTTTGTTGCAACCAGATGCACTAACGAATCAACTTTCATCTAAATCATCTCCATTGGATAAAAATTCGAGTTAAAGACAAAGGGCACTGTCGTTTTGAGAGCGATAGTGACAGACTATCACAATGACCATTTCGTTCACTTGTTATTACGTTAATTGATCGTTGAGAATCAGAAATGGGCCGTCTGTACTCGCTCCAAATGGTTATCAGCAACTTCGGTATAAACTACCTTTGGTTTTGACAATATTTTCACAATCAGGAAAGTCATATCACCAGAGACTTCCCACATGATAGTTTAAAACAGCGTGTGAAATATTTGTAGAGCTTCTGGTCTAGAGCAGAACACAAGATAAATTAAAGGCGGCAAAAATTCTTGCGTGTACAGTGTGAATCCGAACTAAAACCTCTTGTTGCCCTGGAGAGGTTTTCTTGGTCCTCGAAAAAATCTCTCTCCTAAAGTTCTCACACTTAATCTAGTCATTCATTTGAACAGTGGTACAACCTCGGGTCGATTTTATCTCCATCTGTGGGCATGTGCAACTTTACGTAGACATGGTTACGTTATACGATTAACCACTAGGTTGCAAAATGATCCCACGCTTACGTCACGCAGTGAGGTGACGTCGTGATGGTCATCTCCACAACTTGCGTTAAAAGTATGTTCAAGGAGATTAGTTCTCAGTCAATGGCTGTAAATTTGACGACAACAACCGTTAAAAATTCATTTTCTAAAATCACTTAGGACTCAGCAATTTGAGAACAACGTAGAGTGCCGTGAAGTTTAATCAGCCATCGAGTTGAATAAAAGAATGTACATTTTCTCAGAATAAGAGTAACCAGAATAATGCATCATTCCTAAAATTGATGGGAACCAAATGAATCGCTGCTGTGAAGTCACTGTTTGGTACTTCAAAATATGCACGTCAAAACATTGCATCATACTGAACACCGTGTAGAAAATATCGCATATTTCCCAGTCACCTATGGCGGTGTGTGATCTATCAATAAAACCCAACTTTTTTCACATAGCAGCGACAGTTCTACCTACAAATACCAGCTATATCTACTCCGTAATCCTTAAAGGTGGAGTTCGTCTCGCGTCAGAAATATTTTCAGAACTGCCCAAGTGCAAGTCATTGGTGTTGAGACCAGGCAAGTATCCACTTTCGGCACATCTACTCTATAACGTGTCCAGTCAGAGCGACAATTTTACAATCAGGTTGCATTAAACGTCATTTATGTTCACAGTGATAACATTATGATCACCCATCAGCCACATTTTGTGAACGGAGCAAAACTGTCAGGTTCCAATTATTGGATGTTTAGTTAGGTAGCATAATGCTGGTTAAGAACGAAAAATTGGCCATGAATTGATAGGAAGTAGAATTTGGTGAATCATGGCGACAAGTCACAAAGAAAATGGTCGTGTGCAAGCATGAACAAAATAAATGAGTGGTTTCATGAGCTACATTTAAAATGCAGTCTGAGATCGATGCATTTATTTCAATAACGAATCGTTTTATAAGTCAAACTGTTCCAATGAAAAGGTCAGGAACTGGTTACAGTGGAAGAAATTCTATTTAGCCGACGCTACTTGCGTCGTGTAAGAAGTTGAAGTTACAACTGGTTGACGTATTGGAGCGAGCAACACCTCAATGGATTGGCTGCCGAAAGAAAGCTGAATTGGATGGTGGCATGGAAATTTGACTAACCGCAATAAAAACAAAGATGGACATTGAACAGTTTTGCAAGAAACGATGAGCAACTTTCTGTACGCTTTGTATATAGTTATGTGCGAATGGATCCAGCGATAAACTATAGGCGTTATAGGACGTGTTGGTGTTGTCCTGGTCGTATTACGGAACGAAAGCTCCGAACTGAGCTTTTTGTTTAGTACATATTGTACGGTTTCGGTAATTAAAAAGTATTTATTGTAGCACCTAAACTTCTGGTTTCACAAACGTTATCTTAATCCCAACTTATTATGTTACGACTTCTGTTTAGTAGGTGAAGTTCGATGGTCACACTAGGAAACCCAGCCAAACTAACTGGTTGGATGCTGTTCAGTAAAACGAGTCGAAACATTTTTCTCACTTCTGCCCATTGCAGAAGAAGTATGAACGTTATGACGTCGGTTTCCGGAATATTCTGCCATATGTTGTTAAAAACAAGTGCTCGGCTACACGAATCAGACTAAAAGCAATACAGGACCATTATCAGTGGCAACACAATTATGGAACTGACAGGAAGTAACTTTGCTCAGATCAAGGGTATTAGAGTTCTACTGGACAAACGGACGTGTGACATGAAATGAAATACGCCGTCGCGAGTGTTGAGCTTTTCAAAGTTTGTGTACGTGATACACATTACTGGCCTAGGCACCAAAACTCATTATCTTCTGTGTACTTGCTGATAATAAAATGATCCATCAAGGAGTATCCAGTCCTGCTCATGTAAAAGAAGAGCTGTGTTTATGTCCCGATTTTCCCCATACACGGCCAACAAATCAACACAGTCCACTCTAGGTTTTTACTAAATCTGGTTTTTAAAACACCACGGATTACATCAGGTTTTTGCACCTGAACAGAAGGACTGTTTGGAAGTTGGAAATGAGGACGTTATCATGACCAGCGGAAAGGTGCACTGAAGTAGTACTTGAAAGTTGCGGAAAAATCACAGGTAAACAGGCAGAAACCGTGTGTTGGCAAATTTCTAGGCGGTCTCTCCAAATTCTGCCTGGTTACTTTTGTGGACATGATACACAAACGCCTTTTGCTCTAAGGTTGACATGACTAACATTCCAATGCACCACTGCATCTCAGCAGTGCAAGCAACCAAACGATGAATTTTTTACAAACGGTTGGGCTTACGAACTGGACACCACTGACTAAAAAAGGGACAGGAGAAATATGTTGGTTTCATGCCCAAATCCTTTTTGTCCCTATCACAGGCACAATACATACGGTTTCTTACTCAAAAGTGTCACACCATAAGAGAGTTGATGAATCAAAACGCAATGAGGATATTAAAGAATCTGTGAGCAAGATGATAATAATATTACGCCTGATGAAAGAATGAACAGGATAACCATCTTCTGTGAAACAGTGACTTAGCTGTTGTTATTAATAATTCTATACTACATTGTGGAGACGATTACTGAGGAAATGACCGGCGCACTTGAAGGGAATATAGGACATTCACAATGTTCGGCGTTTTCACACAATTCGTAAATACAATCGGATCCTCAGTCTATAGGCAGAGTGGATTTCGCAAAATGTCTCAGAAATAATGTGCCGGAGGTTTTCTTTCAACTATACGATTTCTGTGTCCGGAATCGTTAGAGTACAGCAGCATTTTGAACCTGAACGTAGTCAAAATATGTGCGATATTGACAACAACATCACGGTTCATAGCTATTAGGGTTGATAGAGTTGTACAGGTGATACACAGTATACCGAATTCGTTATGTTCGAGTTTCAACAGATGACAACCTGCTTGGGTGGCTGGAAATACCGGTTTAACGTGGCTGAATCCAGACGTCTAAATATGATCTTTTCTCCTCTACAGAGATGGTACTGTTGGACAACTGATGAAAATAACTGGACCGCCCTTATCAGTTGTAATTGCTTGGACCGTTTTGCGAATAATTTGCTGTTAAAATGATGAAGCATCTCATTCATCAAAGCAATACTCTGTTGGACCCATTTTAATGCAAACTGTTTAGGTTTTGCATCACTGTAAGGTTGGTCGGACACATCTTGTGAAAAAAGCACGGTTACCAGAGAAGAACGTGTATCTGTAAGTAAAAGGTCGGTAGTGATAGTGTTATAAGGAACCTACCACCAAGGTAAACGTTGACAAGCATCTTAAAAGTTATATTTTATTTAAATGGGTTAAAGGTGCCCAAATCTTCGTCTATCATTTTGTCCTCAAGAAACAGGTGAATTACTATGTGAGATCATTCGTAGGTAGCATGAAAATTAACCAATGCAAATTGAGTGCCAAATACACCTGATTGCTTTAGTCAAGTTCTAACAGACTGCCACATGTATATCAAAAAGAAGTATTAAACTAGTGTTTTGCTCCGATTCGAGCTAATCGGTTTTGCCTACCGTAGATGTGGCTGCTATCTAAATCCCATCTTGAATTAATCACAGTGTTAGTAACCTCACATTAAGCGAAATCGAATTTTCCTTTCAAAGCTTTTGGTCCTGCTCCCTTTAAAAAAATTGTCGACATTGGCGGACCATCTCAAGGTGAGATACAGTAAGTGATCTGTTAAATTTACTTGTGAACCCTACGATAGAATTGTCTTCATCAACTATTCAAGTTTCAATTAAACTGGTGAGCCATATTTTCTGCCAGTGACAGTTTCTGGACACCTGTCTGACTCAAATAAAATCCCAGCTAGTTAACGGTAGTCGTGGCGCTATCAACTAAGTGTGTTGAATTGCATAAACTCAGTGTCATGCAAAATACACAGACTCGTGGTGATTGATTTAACTTAATAGAACATTCACGATGTCACCTACAGAAGCGATTGAATAAGCGCAACAGAATACACCAGCACTTGGTTTAGAAATTGCTGGTACCTAACATACCAGCAGTGATGCAGTGGTTAATGCAGTTACATCTTGAAATCTTGACCGAACTGCGAATCCCAGCCGTGATAGGGAAATGCACTAATGACGAGCTCCAACGAGTGACTGTTTGAAAGTACGAATTAGAAATCCCTCAAAATTGAAATTTGTTGATCCACTTCTCAGGTCTAGAGAACCTTAAAAGCAAGACCAGAAACCGTTGATTACATATGAAAACAAACTGCAGATTTCCGTATGGTGAGCAGTAATTGTGTCATAGAAATAACTAAAGCAAACTGTTGGTAGGCGGGTCGTTTTGTTTCTTCACAGTAGAACTGTTGAATAGTTAGTAGCAGCAAAAAAAGGTAAAATTTTTCAGTTGTAAGATATCCGCACCAAGTGTAGTACGAATGAA
>QNGE01002491.1:98458-112795 GCA_008508345.1 Paragonimus westermani | reverse complement strand
AACCGTTCGATCTCTCACTGTACCTTTTCTCACACATGATTATTTCCTATAAGGAGAAATGACTGACGTCCATTTTCAGGTGCAGCATAGCCCGCCCGTTTTTGGGCGGGCCCTGTCTTCAGCCTAGGTATCTTGCCAAACAAATCTGCCAACACACTATATAAGGAAACAGAACAATTTCAGTTTTGAGGGTCAAGAACCACCTGAATATCTTCACCCACCTTAACGGCAGTAATTTTGTATTAGCCTGCATAAGTTCTAGACTAATATCCCTTGTTTCTAGAATGATCAACCTTGACTTTAGAGCTTGATATTGTGGTTTAGGCACCAGTGATTCTTCTGTGACTAGTGATTTTGGTCATCATGATCCGTAAGTAAAATTATGTTTTCGGATGGGCGTGGGCGTGAGTGGAATAGGAGCAGATTACACAGGATAAATGTGTCACCGATAAATATTATATGAGAAATTTCAAATTCAATATCCCCTCAGTAATTTCCTGCTCGTTTCGTGAGGCGCGCTTGATTAAGAATTTTGCGCGTATCCTTTACCAAGATAGCAGGTTTGACAAAATGGAATCCTTATTTCCCAAATTTTACGGACAGCTTTGTTGTAAGTGGGCGGTGAACGCTGCGGTAATGGCATCCTTGTGCATGAGTTTCTAAAAGAGTGTCAGGTTCAGTTTTAGCCTACGCAACCAATGTTGGTCAATACCAGGTTTTTGGCAGCGTTGCCTATAGTTGAACGAAGAAGAGTATCCTAGTAAGATTTTGGCAAATGAGCTTTGGAGGTTTTCTGACAAAAGCTCATCAGAATTGCTTAGATGGTGATAAGTGGACCTGAACTGCTCAAATTGAGGCCATGCAAATATTTGTGAAGCCTCAGCCTATCAGCTGGCAAACTGAACATCATTTGATCCAGCCCATTGCACCTTTAGTTTTTACTGCCTAAAGGCATAATTGTTCGTAGCAATTAAAGAAGTTTCGATAGCGTATTCCTAGATCTCTGACGGCACTAGAGGTGTCAAAACTATAGCCGTCTATTAAGAGAGGACCACTGGATTGTCTACAACCATAAGTAACCATGTTCGATCTGTTCGCTGCCAACGTCGTCAGCCATGCTTTGCGCCACAGTTGCAATGACGCTTTAGACAGAAATCGATGTTACTCTGCTGGCGGAATTTGTAAACGATTTGGATATCGTCAGCAAACAGAGAGGGCTTGCCATGGGTAATAACGTCGCATAAGTCATTTAGGTACATTAAGAATAGTAACGGTCTTAGAACGCTTTTTTGAATTACCCCCACCAGCCACTGGTTTTGGTGTTGAGCAGTAATGTCCTACTCTGATGGTTTAAGTGCGACTTTCAGGATATGACAAAAGCCAGCTATACAACGGATCTTGTGTGCCAAAAGACGTTTTTCTATGCAAATGGGCGAAACGTTTGAGCACATGGATCGTCCAACGCAACTCCGTCGTATAAACGAAAACAAACTCGTGCACCGTAATGAGCAGAGATGCCTGAAACTAGTGCGACTTGTGAGGCGGGGAAATTTCATGAGGGACCCTGCCATAAAAGTTATTATTCTCAAATACAAAACGGTTGTCGATGATCCTGTAGCGATGTGCGAAATCTTCAACTCACATTTTGCTGCTTTGTTTAGCGTAGAAAGCAGCTCGTTACCTGCCAATATTTCGTCAAAAACGGATAGAGTTTTGAGTAAGCTTCTGATTGATGTTCAAAGTGTGCGTTCACAGTTAGCTACTATTACAAGCTACTACAACAGGCGCGCGATTCGAGAAGGACAAATGTAGTAGCATGTAGTGCGCCGCCATTTTGTTTCGCCACACATACTCCCTCCCGCTTCCTTTCAGGTCCTCGAACACGTGGGTTGGCCGCGTCCGTGCAACGGGCTGAGGAAGGTGACCAACCAGAACCTGAGGTCGGCGGTCAGTGAGCGTGAGACCACGTCTGATTGGTGGGAACTCCCGGACCGTGGGGCCCTGTATATATATATGCACGAGGACACGTTGCTGATTGAACTCTCTCGGTATCTGAGTTGCATTAATACACGTTTCTTTTTGATTCGTGGTTTTTCCTATTCTGTGAAGTAGACCGATTTGTGCTCGATTGTTAACGTTAGACACTGTGTGCACTGTAACCTGTGTTGACCCAACTGGAATATTACAATTTTGGCACCCACGGTGGGACACATTTCCGGATAATGTTCAGTTCATCAGATACCGAAGAGATGCCGAGACTTGTTCGAGCGGCTGAGAAACTGTGTGTTTCGGACAGCGGACATGCATTTCGTGTGCGACATGAGCATGGACTCCCAGCGCCAGAGAAATACACGATTGGAGAGGACTTCCATATTTGGGAAGCCCAGGTGCGCCGCTACGTGCGGCATTTTAACCCGGAACAGCAGGTGGACATCGTATTGAGTTTGATTTCTCGTGAGGCTTACGGGAAGATCGTTGACTTTGATATTCCGGAGAATCTTGAGGACCTGTTTCACTTTCTGCGACGAAGGATTGCAGGTCTGCGCCCTGCGGTTGAATACCGGAAGAAATTTCATGAGCGACGCCAGCTTAGCACGGAAAGATTGATGGACTATATGCAACAATTGAGGAGACTCGCGAGGATGGCGTTTGTCGAAGAGACACAAGAGCAGAGAGAAGGCCGCATTCTGGAGAGGTTTCTCGAGGGAATTCGTCAACCGCAATGTCAGCGTGAATTTCTCATCCGCCCTCCCAAAACCTTGGCTAAGGCTGAGAAGCTGGCTGAGCTGTTAGACCAAGTGGAACATGTTGAGTCCGGGGATGAAAATTTTGCTTGTGTGACCCAGAGCACCCCCGCTGACCGATTGCAGGGTCAGATAGTCCGCAAAAGCGCTTATGCAAGAGGCGGACATTGTACACAATGCCATCCGAAAGTGAAAGCGCCTAACTGGCAGAGATGTTTCACCTGTGGCCGGCATGGACACCTGGCGCGTGGGTGCCCGTTATCCGCCCGGAAGCGTACACATGCCGGTAAGTCTCCTGTATGCCAATCGCGTATTCCTTTTGTTTCGAAATGTGAGGATAAAGATGTTGCATTATGTCCTGTTCTGAAAGCAAAAGTTGGCGGTCGTGACTTTGAATGTCTGTTAGATTCCGGGTCCGTATGCAGCCTGCTTGATAAGGAGACATACACCATCTGTCAGTTTGATGCAATAGCGGGGCCTGGCAGCCAGGTTCTAGCCGTGAACGGACAACCGTTACATATATTGGCGTGCGTTCGCGGGACAGTGCAGATAGGAAAGTGGACGTGTACACTGAATTTCTTCGTTGTTCCGAAGTTACCGTTTCATGTCGTGCTGGGCAGTAACTATTTGATAACCATGCAATGTATCCTGGACCTACCTAACCTGGCCGTACAGGTATATGGCGAGCGTTTTCCGTTGGAACCTGTGTACAAAACACTGGCAGGTGTTGTGGAGGTCCGTACAGGACAGCATGTAACGAAGGGGGAAGTGCACGCTGAGTTCGAATGGCAGAAATTTAGGAGCACCATCATCTCACACCTCCCAGCACACCTAGCACAGAGAGTACGGGATGTAATTGAAAAGCATCGGGCGATATTCTGGTGGGAAGGACAGCCGCCTGGACGCACTCACTTTGTGCGACACAGAATTGACACGGGGGAGGCACACCCGATCCGGCAAGCGGCTCGTCGCTTACCAGTCCATCTTCAGGGCCAGGTGGAACAATTATTAACAGACATGTTAGAGAAAGGCATTATCCGGCCGTCAACATCTCCATGGGCGTCTCCGGTAGTATTAGTCAAGAAAAAGGATGGCTCCTTAAGATTATGTGTTGACTATCGCCAGTTAAACGCGGTAACCAAAAAAGATTCGTTCCCACTACCACGTATCGATGACACTATCGATGCTCTTTCGGGCACCGAGTGGTTTAGTACCCTTGATTTGGCCTCTGGTTACTGGCAGGTGGAAGTGGAGCCCAGTGATCGCCTGAAAACCGCGTTTGTGGTACCCTCTGGTCTGTACGAGTTTGAAACCATGCCATTTGGATTGACGAATGCCCCGGCCACCTTTCAAAGATTAATGCAACAGGTGCTCGGAGACCTGATCCCGAAGCAGTGTCTGGTTTATTTAGATGACGTCATTGTACACGGACGTACCGTTGATGAACATTTGCATAACCTATCCAACGTCCTTTCAAGACTAGCGGAGGCTGGACTGAAATTGAATCCAGCCAAATGTTCGTTTATGCGGACCGAAGTAAAATATTTAGGACACGTCATCTCACAGTCCGGTGTGAGCTGTGATCCCGAAAAGGTGCGTAAGGTGAAAGAATGGCCAACTCCTGAGAGTGTTGAGGAAATTCGTAGTTTCCTTGGGTTGGCTTCTTATTATCGACGATTCGTTCCCCGTTTTTCTCACATAGCTAAACCTCTAACATTGTTGACGGAAAAGGGGCGAGTGTTCGAGTGGTCCGAAGATTGTCAACAGTCGTTCGATCGATTAAAAGATGCGTTATGCACTGCCCCCATTTTGGCACTCCCAGACACAAGAGCGGACGCGAAAATGTTTATCTTGGATACTGACGCCAGTGACGTCGCTATAGGGGCTGTACTATCTCAGTTAGACAATAATGATAAAGAACATGTTATTGCCTATGGAAACCGGAACCTCAACAGAAGTGAAAGGAACTATTGTACCACTAGAAAGGAGATGCTCGCTCTAGTACATTTTATTAAACACTTCCGTCACTATCTCCTCGGAAGGCGTTTCTTGGTTCGAACGGACCACTCATCACTCCAATGGCTGCAGAATTTTAAGGACCCGGAGGGGCAAGTTGCACGTTGGCAAGAGTTTTTACAAGAGTACAACTTTGAATGTAAACACAGGCCTGGTCTGCGTCACCGAAATGCTGATGCATTATCTAGAAGACCGATTCGCGACCATGGCGATTGCCCCTCATGCACGAGGTACTCCATGGCGATCACCATCAGGCCAGAGGAGAATAATCGATGGGCTGCCATTCAAAGTAGCGATGCAGATCTACAAATCATATACAGACGAATAAAAGAGGGGGGGCCACGTCCGACCACCCAAGAGATGGCAGGAAGTAGTTGGGAGGCGCGTTGCCTGTGGTCGTTGTGGAACCATCTCTATATAGCCGATAATGTCCTTTATTATCAATATGGCCCGACATATGAAAGCCAAATTGTGGTCCCAGAATCGGCGGTTCGAAGTGTTTTGCAGGAACTGCATGAGAATTTGGGGCACGCGGGCCAGAACAAACTTGAAGAAGCCGCGAAACGACGTTTCTGGTGGCCCCACCAACGAAGAGACGTCAAGGATGTGTGCAGTAGTTGTGGTCTGTGTGCACAAATTAAAAACCCCAAGAGACAACAATGCGCACCGTTACAGAGCATGCTGACGGGGTATCCGAATGAAATAGTAGAAGTTGACATCGTCGGGCCACTACCAGAGACCACCCGAGGGAATAGGTACATTCTCGTGATGGTGGATCATTTCACTAAATGGTGTGAAGCGGTGCCAGTGCCACGAGCGGATGGCGGAACTACCGCCAAATTCATTTTCGACCACTGGATCTCGCGCTGGGGCGCCCCAACTCAATTGCACACTGACAGAGGGTCAAATTTTGAGAGTACAATGATGCATGAACTGTGTAGAATACTGGGCATAAGGAAGACAAGGACGACCGCCTATCATCCGCAGGGTAATGGTGCTGTGGAGCGCGTCAACCGCACCCTGAAGTCCCTCTTGAAAGCGTTTGTGAGTTCAGAAAACACCCGCTCATGGGACGAAGCCGTATCTCAGTGCCTGCTCGCATACCGTGCTAGCGTCCACTCTTCTACCGCACAATCACCGCACTACCTGCTGACGGGAAGAGAGATGCGACTGCCGTCCGACTTGCTGGTACCCAGATTGTCGCCAGATAACCTATTAGCCTCAGACTATTGCGTTCAGCTACGTGACAAACTGGCGAAAGCATATGCGTTAGCACGGGAACACCTGCGGACGGCCCAAAGGAGACAGAAGGATTACTACGATAGAAAAGCATATGGAAGCCCCTTGAAGCCCGGCGATAAAGTTTGGTTGCGTGCAGAAGCCCCAGAAACTGGAATTCCAAAAAAATTGTTTCATGAGTGGAAGGGGCCATACGTTGTGCACGACATCATTTCCGAATCCACCTGCACTATACGGGACGTTAACGACAATGGGTCCGGACTCAGAGTGGTACATTTCAATCGTTTAAAGCCTGATACCACAGGACAGGATCGATCAACTAATTGCGAGGAGTTAGAAGTAGCTGGGGAGTGCACTGTACCGCCAGAGGGAGGGCAGTCCGGAGCACTGCGGCCAGTGCTCTCGACGGGGGGGAGTAGTGTAGTAGCATGTAGTGCGCCGCCATGTTGTTTTGCCACACATACTCCCTTCCGCTTCCTTTCAGGTCCTCGAACACGTGGGTTGGCCGCGTCCGTGCAACGGGCTGAGGAAGGTGACCAACCAGAACCTGAGGTCGGCGGTCAGTGAGCGTGAGACCACGTCTGATTGGTGGGAACTCCCGGACCGTGGGGCCCCGTATATATATATATGCACAAGGACACGTTGTTGATCGAACTCTCTCGGTATCTGAGTTGCGTTAATACACGTTTCTTTTTGATTCGTGGTTTTTCCTATTCTCTGAAGTAGATCGATTTGTGCTCGATTGTTAACGTTAGACACTGTGTGCACTGTAACCTGTGTTTGACCCAACTGGAATATTACACAAGTGAAGCAGCAACGACACCAACCAAGCTGCGCGCCTAACAACTGGTGCTTTTACTCTCCCCCTTCCAGGTCTCGCGGCAGCCACGTACTTGGACGAGACGCAGGAAAAACCAACAGTAGGAAACAACGCATAATTGTAAGACGCTTGTTTTGCTGACTTGTATACCGTATAACACATTACACTGTCGTGCTCTTGTTCTTGCATGTCTTGCTGAGTACACCTATTCCACGGACTTGTGTGCTCCATTGGGTGGTTGTGAATACGGCCTCCAACTCACCAGTTCTGTGATTAACTCTCGTATGATTTCTTTTTAGCACATGGACATTCTGTCCCTTGCCCAGTGAATTACTATCGCTCACGTGAGTTACTCCACTGTGGCATATTACACAAGTAATTACTGCGTGGATATTTAGTTTGCAGTTTCTCATATAATTGCTATGTTTGTCAATTTTTCACCGTACGGTCTGCCTACATTTTGTCTACGAACACGTCTGTTCAAAAATATTCTTTTATAACAAATTATGATGATCAAAGCCGATCGTTGAACACGATCGACTGGTGTCAAAACCACTTGTTATGGCTCTAGGGTAGATATGGAACAACCTAAGGGCGAATGCTCTAAGCCCAAAACTTGCAAAGGCCCCTCCAAAGATGCTGCTTTTAAAGGAGGTGAAGGTAAACTGGTAGTTCCCACCAATACTCCGCGCGCATGGAACTTCAGCCATGCAAACAACCAAACGCAGTAGCATTCCGCAGGCGGGTGTCAAGCAACATTAATTACAGTCCAACGTACAATTTGGTCCAGTATTCCACAACATGTTGAGAGCCAAGTTTGAAAGCCTGGATTATCTCGAGGCCACTACATTTGCGTGAAAGGATGAAATCTGACGACACGAGATGAATAATCTCATACGTGAATCAAAAAGCGAACCACTTAACTTTGAAAGGTCATTTGAAAAGCTGGGCCTAAATAATTCATTGTGCAGTTATTTTATCAGTAAACAATTCAACAAGAGATTGTGGGGAAAGACGGTGGTTGCTAGCCTCCATTTATTGTCGCAGTAAGAAGTCTAGCTTAAAATGATACATACTTTCAAAGAAAACTTATAAATGGGTTCAAACATGGTTTGAATGCAGATACATAAGAGAGTGACCTATGAGGAACAACAACCAGCTATGAATGCTACAAGCTCTAGGAGCTTGGGCTTTAGATCTTTACCAGACATTATCTTACAGAAGTTTCAATAACTAGGACAACGTTCTGTTTGGAAATGTTCGTTACTGTTGTCTGGAGCGTTTCAGACTACTTATGAATGTCCACTTATGCGAGAGATTTTGCGAGTAGCAGTCTATCCCGTATTTTTACTTACTGTAGTCTCAAAGACCGGTAGTACGTGCTATCCTTAATGATCACCTTTCTGGTCAATGGTGGCCTACTGAATATCGGAATGAACAAACTGGATGGGACTCTCCCACCCCAGGTTTAGTGAGTTATTCAGTGGTGATAGTTCAGAAGACAACAAAAATCGCAGTACTATGTGTATTGTACGATCGAGAAAAACGTAACTGTAAAGCCAGCAAAGGTCCTGCGTGTGGCGCGCGGAACGGAAAAAGTGAGGGATATTCAATTACAGCAAACAAGGCACATAAGTGGGTTAAACAAACATGTCTCGACAAAACTTATTAAGGTTTACAATACGATACCGACAGAAACCGAGCCATTCTTAGAGGTCGCGAAAACTGCTTTTAGCAGAGTGACCTGGGCCTCCGGTCTTAAACTTCTGTAGAAATCTATGAAAATCGGCAAAATCTACGTATTTTGAAAACGATCCAGCAGAATACTACTCAGTCAGTATTTACTAGCGAAAACCGATTGACGATGGGAAACAAAGATTCAGCATGTTGATCTCAGTGTATTAATATCGACCCTGGAAAATAGAGTGTACAGAGCAACACGCCAAACTAGCGAGGCACGGAGCAAATTGTCGTTTAGCCCCGGAACAGATGTTACGAAGTGGCTGACTTGAATAAAGCAAGAGTAGGTGAGAAACCAAACTCATCAAGAAGGTACACATGAATGAGACTACCAAAATATTATTCATTATATTCGCCATATAGCTGTCCCCAGGGAAGTTAGTAAGTATTACACAGGCCTTCGTTATTGGAGAGAGGGAGGAAAAATTACGTTCTGGTTGATAACAGTTATAAAGTGATACACACAAAGAATGATTGCATGTGATAAGGAATGACAAAGTTCCTGAGGGGGTCGGTCGGAAATAGCTGCTGCGCTGGAGTGATTCGTCTATTTGCGTTATTCAGCCTTCGACGCTTTTCTTGCCTCTCACAACGGGCTGCTTAACCCTAAAAACTCGTGGGAGAAAAGCGGGTAGGTTTGTCCATTGGTGTACAATAGAAAGCTGGGGGATGTCTCTCTACACACTATGTTCGGATCGTCTGGAGAACAGGGAAACTGGGCGAAGTATCCGCAGGACAGGCGAAAAAGGACAGCTTACCATGTCAGCGTGTCCGGCCGAATGAATAATTTGGTAACCGACGTTTCATAGACACTGCAACTTGGAGTTTCGCTGCCCTTGGTTTCCTCTTCTTTTTAGTCACCCTGTCCAGAGTTGGTAAACTCAAAAAGGAAAAAGGTTAGCAGGCGAAAAAACCTGGTCCAAAAGAATCCCATTTTGTTTGTGGACCTGGTAATGCATCCGATAACTGCAGAGGCATAAGAGTCAAAACAGTTTGTTGACTTATTTTACGTGCAAAAGTAACCCAAAACTCGTAAATAAATTAGCAGGTCGACAGCTGGGCAAAAATTAAAATCGTGAAGTTCAGACATACCACAGCTCAGAAGAGCAGGTGGACCGAATCGATGAGTACGAATGTTTGCATGTTGTGTTGAAAAAAAGTCATTTGCATGAAGAAGAAATGTAAACACACTCCGCAAAGCCTACTGGCTTACGCAGCTATTACCTAGACGATTATGTCTAGAGGTAGAGAGAGCATGGGTTGGGTTTGCGGAGGTATCGAAAGCCGTAGGATTTCCAAAGGGGGAGCGATTTCTAGTGCCACCCGTGGTTTCAGGCGAGTAACTATTTTTTGGCACAGGTGTTGCTGATTGTTCTTCCATAATTGTTGGTTCCAGCCTGTCGGCAATAACAACCTTGCGTTTGCCGTTTTGACTGACGGTGAAGGTTTTGGTGTGTCTTGCGAGAGCACGATAATGGCCAGTGTATGGGGGTTGCAGTGATCGCCGCAATTCGTCCGTGCGTAGAAAGACAAGTACAAGAGGACAACTTAGCCCGTACGTGCACGGCTGATGAGCGCTATCTAGGCAGGTGGGTAGCGGTACGGCTGTGGGCCAACTTGTGACGTGGTCAACAAACGTCAACAGATAAGTAGAGCCATTTGAAGTTGATAAGGGGCCTACCAGATCAACGTGCACGTGGTGAAAACGTGCATTTGGCAGAGGGAGAGTACGTTAGGGCCTTTTTGTATCACGATAGACTTAAGAACTTTGGCAGTGGAGACAAGAACCGCTTCAGCTGCGGACGTCTTGGTTTATCTTGGACCATACGAAACGTCCAGTGAAAAGTTTGACTGAAGCGCGTATGCCAGGATGGGAGAAATTGTGCAATGTCTCAAACTGTGCGGCGAAAGGATGCAGGCACTAAGGGGCGAGGTGTGCGGTGCGAAGTGTCGCAGAGGATTGTTCCCCCATACGACGTCAGAGGCACTGGTTGGATTGTGAGAGAGCCATTTTGGCGGAGATGCTGGATCATTGGGTCAGTGGCTTGCCTGGAAGCCATGGCTGCTAAGTCAGTGCTTTTATCGGTGGCCGCGCGTAATCGAGTGAATGGGCGTCCGAGACAGTATTTCTGGCACCTGAGGCATGTCGCATATCGGTCGTGAACTGAGAGATATAGTCCAAGTGCCTAACGTCTGTTTGGGAATGCTTGTTTAAGGAGCAGGTTAGCGGTTCACGGTCGGTGTAAGCCGTAGGGGTCCTGCTTCCTAGTGACTGGCGGAAGTAGCGCATGACAAAATAGATAGCTAGCTATTCTCTACTGAACGTGCTGCGGCGGTATTCCGCGTGCTGTAACGGTTGGAGAAGAAATCTAACGGTTGCCACTGCTCTCCTGCGAACTGCTGTGAAACAGCACCAGCGGCTGTCTTCAGAGAGTCGTTCACAATGGGCAGCGTTGTCTTCGGATTAGGGTGGGCAAGGAGAGCTAGTTCAGCTACCGTATCCTTGAGCTTCATGGACGCAGTGCATGCAGCCTCGGTGATCTGAAATTTGCGTTCACCTCCACGGAGAAGATCGGTCATTGGCTGCATTATATGGGCACAGCGAGGTATGAAACGTCTGTAGTAGTTGAACAGACCATCAAAACAACGGAGTTGCTTAAGGGAACTTGGCTTGGGGTGTTCACGGATAGCTCTAACCTTATCCGTGAGCGCGACGATTCCCTTTTCTGGGATCTTATGACCGAGAAATTCTATTGCGGTCTTACCAAGTTCGCGTTTGGTGGGTTGAACTGTGACACCACTTTGGATCAAACGTTTTAGTAAGGTGCGAAGATGAGTAAGAAGCTCTTCCTATGAAGAACTGGCTACTAAAATGTCCGTGTCAATGTTGACAAAGTCCCAGCTACATATCACTTCATTAATGAAGCATCGAAAAGTTTGTTCGCACCAAATGGCATTGGAAACGACTCGAGAGGGTCAAAGGGAGTTATAACAGGGGTTTCGGGTACGTCTTCTTTGGCTAACGGGATCGGGTGATGAGCACGTACCAAGTCTATCTTGCTGAATGTTTTTCCCCATATAAGCAAGTACTTAAGTACTACATGTGCGAGATTGGGTACTTGTCACCGTATGAATGTCAATGACCTAACTTTTTAGGGACCATATGTAACGGTGAGTTCCATGGACTCTTGGAAGGGTGTATTATTCCAAGTTCAAGCGTGTGCTGGAGCTATGTCCTGGCAAATGTGAGGTTGTCGGGGCTAACCGGCGAGGCCGTGCAGAGACGGGGAGTGTCTTATTACGGATATGGATCGTGATACTTGAGTTAACTGGGGGGATATCGTTCGGTGTGTGAACGAGCTGTGGGAACTCGGTGAAGAGGTCCACAAACTGTCTAGGGGCGGCGGGTTGGGCGTATGTGGGTATTATGGCCGTAACTGTTGCGTATTTGCCGAGTATGCTTAGTTTAATGCTATAATCGATTACCAGACGGCGTTGACCAGAAGGTCAAAATGCCGGAGGTGGTCGATGCAGATTATGGCGAAAGGTACCGTGGCAATTGTGAAAACCCAGCAGAGTGTCTGCCGGAGGCCCAGACTGAAGCTTAAGGAATAGTACCCGTAAGCAGGTATTGAAGTGCCGTTTGCAGTCCAGAGCTGTTGACTGCAGGGTTGTGGCACCTTGTCTTTTGCAGACAGAAGTACACTAATATGCGCTCCGGTATCAACCAGGAACGTGTTTCCGGTATCTACATCCCGGACAAAAATGGGGCGACAGAGAGAGTTAGCGACAGCATTGTTTGTCGTTAAACGTCTGTTGCTGAGTTTGCATCGTCTGATGAGACGTAGGTATAGAGTTTAGTGCACCCTTTGGCTGGGCTACTTAAATGTTTGTGGGACTAACAGTCAGATTCTGATCGCGGTATTTCTCCTGGGTGATATACTAGGCCGGAGACCTGAAGAACGGCTCAAAGAAAGTTCGCAAAGCTGCAATTTATGACTTTAGGGCCTCAATTTCGGTTGGAGGTAACCGTGCTGTCGGTGTAAAGTGATTGGATCGGACAAACGTATCGATACGAAGTTAACCAGTGATTCGCACAAGGCGCCGACCAATCAGTGTCGACAATTCGAACAGACTGGTGTGTCAGCTCGAGGACCAATCAGTACGGCACACTACTTCAGCATCGGATTTTGTTATACGGAGAACTGGAGTAAAACAACTTGCTGAAGTGCGTCACGTGTTAATAGGAACGAGCTTCAAGCGGAGTGGGGCCGACCAATGAGAAAGCTAAAGCGTCAGCGCCAATTGTAACTCTTCAATTTAATGATGCGTCTTGTTTAAAAAGTAACCAATAGAAACACAATAAACTGAGATTTGTATTGTTCCACGAAGACTGCGCGTGCCTACTTTAGATCGCTGAATAAAATGTGGTACGCTCAAGCAGTAAAGTAGTGGTTGATAACGCTCCACCACTTGATCTGCCATTTTCGTTGTCTCAGCAAGAATTTGTGAACGAGCAACGGAAATTATGGCCTGCATTGATTCTGGCAATCTTTGAAGCCAGATTTTCCTGAAGAGAGCTTCGTCCACTTGAGAGTTGCCGATGGGTTGTTGCATTTATGCCAAAATCGTTGTAGGTCGTTTGTCACCTAGCTTAAGGTCGTGGAAAAGTTTTTGTACTTTGGTCTCTCTAGTGGGTGTCGCCTAATTAATAACTGCCTTTTTTAAGGTCTTGCACCTGAGCTCTACCTGCTGGTTTGCCATAACATTGCGAAGCTATATGATCACCTCGCTCAAAAGCCTGTCTAACAATTGACGAAACGTCGTTTCACCAGACAAAATTCTGTTGTAGAAAAATTCTGCCTCCATGTAAACAACTAAAGAAGAGGGACATTTTCAAGGAACTGAGGGACCGCTAGAGTAGTAGTACCAACGCAGGGGCTGTCCACATGCTTAGATAGTACTTCGGATAAGAGGGTAGTGATAGCGCGGTTCAGCTACCAGGAAAAACTCATTAAGATGGATTAAGAACATGTATCCTGATATACCGAGCATATATATGGAGAGAAAGAAACGACTGATTAAGCATACTTCAGTTAAGACAATAAAAATGCAGGTAGTCAAAGCAACGGAACCACCAAAACGCAAAATATGACCCCGGCGGAACGTTCGTGATTTACGGGCTCACCAATTGTTGGAACTGACTTAATGGAATAATACCCACTCAGTATTCACTGGAGAAAACCGATCGAAGATGAGAAACAACGACACAGTGTGCTGACCCCAGCGTATTGGAATCGATACGGGGAAAAAAGCATAGAGAGCACCACATCAAACTAAGGAGGCACAGAGGAAATTGTCATTTGTATTAAAACTAAACACTGTCAAATTACTCGAGCATGAGCGCGGAGCCAAAATGTGGTAAAAACCAAAGTGAAATGACTCACAGTAGTTCGTGAAGGTGTGTTAGTTTAGAAGTCCACTACACGGAATGAAATATTTGACGGAAAAGAACCGCGATGTTACTCTTAAGATATTTCCGCCGAAAACAGATGGCTGGTTTCGTTAGTTTTTGACCTTCTCGAAACCTGTACGCGAGCGACACAGAACGCGGAGAAGACGCACAGCTCACGACCTCGGAAGTGGATTTTGAATTATTGATTATCAGATCAATAGATTAACTCGAGTTAAACATGGACTGTACAATTTAGTTAGATAAAGGCGAGAAGAGTGAACAAGAAAAATTATAAAGTACAAAATGCTGTACAAAACGCTACA
>QNGE01002491.1:83548-95892 GCA_008508345.1 Paragonimus westermani | reverse complement strand
ACCTTGAACACACAAAGTAGTGGTGCTGTCAACGAGTTTCCGGCGGCTGAGATCAACAGCCAAACCGTACCTGGTGAGAAAATCGATGCCGATAATTTGGTGCTGAACGTCGGCGATGATGAAAATCCAAGGAAAACTTCGACACAGTCCAAGATCGACCGTCAAGTGATGCTGACCGTAGGTCACGATTTTGGAATTGTTGGCCGCATGTAGGGTGTACTCAGCGGGTTTGAGATCGCGTTTAATTTTACCTGGGGGTATAACGCTGACCTCTGCACCGGTGTCAATAAGGAAACGAAGTCCGGTGGAGTTATCATGGACATAAAACAGGTGACTTTCGGGTTGGCCAGCAGCAGCTGTCGCCATTACTGGCTGGCCGGGTGGTTCCCTGGTTGGTGTTGTCCTTAGTGTGCGGACTGCTATGTGCACATGGGTGTGTGCATTTGCGGGCATTGTCACCGAAACGTCTGTGGTAGTAACAGATTTCAGAGGTTGGCGGCTTAACTATGCGAGGTCGCAAGCAAGAGCGGGGTCGAGTGCGCGAAATTTTGCGGTTCTTCATGAGGCGTCCAGCTAAGTTATTCACAGTGAGTGTTAGCTGAGACACCTGCCGTTGGTGATTGTCAAGCGTTTCTTGTTGTGTATCGGCATAAGGGAAAGGGTCTTACACATTTTTGATGGAACGCTTGAAGAAACACTCGCGGACCTTGTCCGCCGTCTCTGCTAACTTTTCTAATGGCTTATCGGGGTCTTGTGCCGACAAAATGACCGAGGTGTTGAGCGGAAGGCAGTTGATCCACAGTTGCCTGAGGATGGAATCACCTATGCTGTTATCGCCTACCAGGGATCTCATGTGGCGGAGCAACTGAGAGGGTGTGCGATCACCCAACTCGACGCCGGAGAGTGATTGTTGGAGCTTGACCACATCTGATGCCGTAGTACGCTTCAAAACAGCAGCTTTGAGTTTATCGTAGGGGAACTCAGTTGGCATATGGTCAAGAATATCGATTACTTCGGACGCAATATCTGTAGGCAACTGCGTAGCCACATGAGAGAACATGGTGGACTGTGAAGTGGTTTTACGAAATCGAAAAAATGCTTCCACCCGAGTGAATCAAACACAAGGATTTGAAATACCAAATGCAGGTAATTTAAGGTTAATAGCGTTCTCGGAAAGTAAACTAGTGTCGAAATCGGAAATCATCGGAAAATTTTGGGAGTTCTGAGCTCACAGATAACGGAACCAAAATGAAGACATATATGTACGAAGAAAAATATATGAACGAAAATTCGGGCTCACCAATTTATGTGGTGGACCTAAACACTGTCAAATTACTCGAGCATGAGCGCGGAGCCAAAATGTGGTAAAAACCAAAGTGAAATGACTCACAGTAGTTCGTGAAGGTGTGTTAGTTTAGAAGTCCACTACACGGAATGAAATATTTGACGGAAAAGAACCGCGATGTTACTCTTAAGATATTTCCGCCGAAAACAGATGGCTGGTTTCGTTAGTTTTTGACCTTCTCGAAACCTGTACGCGAGCGACACAGAACGCGGAGAAGACGCACAGCTCACGACCTCGGAAGTGGATTTTGAATTATTGATTATCAGATCAATAGATTAACTCGAGTTAAACATGGACTGTACAATTTAGTTAGATAAAGGCGAGAAGAGTGAACAAGAAAAATTATAAAGTACAAAATGCTGTACAAAACGCTACACCTTCTATCCCCGGGACAGATGTTACGAAATGGCTGACTCGACTAAAACTAGAAGGTACAGATGGATGCGACTATCAAAATATCAGTTATGGTCATTACACATACGCGGTTCAATTTATTTATCTTGTGAATTTGAACACATGAGTTGCAACGCATAGTGAAATACTTGGTATGGCGCTTGCAGAAGTCAAACGTTCAATTCCGAATCACATTCACACAAGACGAATTGTATGATCTATTTTCCGAGACAGTGTGTTTTCTTTAAACTCTTTGGTGTCCAGCGAGGCATTAGTGATGTTTCAGTTTCAAAACTTGCGCTATTATGTTTGCGCTGGATTTTGCGTTGGGGTCTTTTTTTAGCCGTAATTTTGAGCGCGCCGATGTTGCTTGTTCTACCGTTTTAGCGAGATGTGGTTTCAACGAGGTAGGATTGTTGAATGTGTGGTTAGTGTGCGCTGCACGTTTATAGTCAGTTTGGCTATTAAAATTGATTGTTTTGACCGAAAAGTTGTATCCTGATATATTTGAAGAATATATTCCCTCAATGACTGACTTACTCATGGATGGCAATGAGGACACAAAGCTCATCATATGTGAAAATTCTGTTAACGCACCTCGAGGTCGGGCATATAATACTGGAGGTCTCTCTCGGGCAGTGAGGTAAGTCACTTTACAGATTGATATAAAATAGTAAGACCGACAAAAACAAGTTCTCGACCTTTCACGGGGATCGTCAGAAATTATTCCGCGATCAAACCTAATGACGATTTTGAACAAGCTATTCGTACAGCTCGCACCAATCACACTGCACGACCCGTTTCATCTATCACTGGAAGAATGCATCACCTTGGAACCGTAAGTTAAATGACTTCTAGATTGTTGTGATTTGTGTCGGACATGTTTCTTATACTTTACTGATGAAGTAATATCCAGGAACTTATGATTTGTAGGACGTATTCATACTCGTGATCAGCTTTATGCAATACACAGAAGAAACGGGAAATACAGGTGAATATTGCAGATACTTAACTGCCTAAATTGCTGTTAGACTTCCGTCAACTTGGCTCGGTTAATTATTCTACACACAATATTTCGTGTTGTTCTTCAGGTGCGGACGGGCGAAGTTGCTGTATGGTAGTTTAAAGCAATGAAGAGCAAACTGACCTGAAAGCCTTTTGGGTAACGCCAAGACATTACTAACCTTTCCCACACTCGTCGCATCGTTGGTGTACTTGAAGGAGTAGGGGAGACCAACGTATCGAGATCCTTCTTAGCCACTTGAAGAGATACCGTCAGGATAGAAGACGATATTCGTGTAGTGGTGGGTGTTTGTAACCTCGCGCTTTCCGGCATAGAAAGTAAGATTACCTGGATAAGAACGATCGTACTGACATTTGAGGTCATTCTGTAGGATGATTGAATCGTCAGGGGTGCTCTTTGCTCGCCGAATGTTGAAATCCTCTGCAAAAATCAAAAAGGCGAAAAGGTCGGAATAGGAGGATCATTCTTAAAAATAAGGGATAGAAGTGAACATAAAGTAGAACCTTGGAAAACGCTGTTGTGACTCATGTTGCGGCTAAGAAACGCAGAGTTTACGCACTTTTTGGGCTGTCGATTGGTGAGGTCAGACTGTGGTCATTGAAGGGCATTACTTTGCCCTCCATCACGGTGCGGTTTACAAAGTCGATCAACGTGATTCACACGGCCGAAAGTTTTGGCGGAATATTGTTACACGAAATCCACCCCTGATACATTGGTCAACTGCAGTCGTCCACTTGTCAGTGGCTAAGAGAATTTCGTCTGCACATGTAGACGGATGAGCTTTGTTAATTTCCATCTACTGAGTACAGTTTCTTTAGAAGTAGACTGGGCGGATAATAGTTTATTGGAACCAACAATATGCTATGCAGTCTGGATCTCAAAGGCTTGATCACTTGTACTCTGCTTACGTAAGTGAATTTTTCCGAGTCCCTTCCGAAGATTCGACATTGTACTTTATAAGTGGTTTCATTGTCCAATCTGCTCTAGCTTTCGTGTACCTCTCTGTGAAAAAAGACACGTGCGGGATATCTGGGCTGAGTTGTGTTGTTCAACTGTGTTCACAGTGCGCCTCATCCCAAATATCATTGATTACAAAGAGGTTCTCCTCCTTTTCTTAAAAAAACGTCCACGCTGGTGATGATTAATATGGATTGCTCCTCCCTACGGGGACGCGTCAACTTCGATACCCCACTCAGCCTGCTGTATACGGGATTACAGTTCTCCCCACCATTATTTGATGGCTATTTTAAAATAAGCTTTAAAATGTTCCTAAAGGCTACATGTTAGTGGCTCAATAGACTTTAGTATATGTGGTCGTTATCGTCACAAGTGTTTAAAGTAAATGAAAACAGGCCCACATTAACCTTGTTAAGCATAGATTACGTTAATATCACAATATGTGACCATATGTCGTGTGGTTCTTCTTATGTCATCTGAAACTTGCTGTACGATAAGTGGGGACATCTGGTGCCAAAACCGTCCGTTAAACAAATGAAACATAAAGAACGCACCAGAATATTATGACCTTCAGCACTGGCTTATTTGTTTGAAGTAGATTTATCGTTTGTTCTGAAGGAGAAGACGCTTGTGAGGGATAAAGTAACATTGGTTAAACTTACATGGCGATTGTCTCTGTGTGGACTCACATATCAGTAACACAATGTGTTCTGCTGACTTTGTAATGACGCTGGGTTCGCATCTGTCTTTTTTCAGATAACAGTTGCACAGCAGTTCGTTGAAATCATACATTTCAAAAATTCTTGTTTGTGACTGGGATACTTGTTAGAGAAAACCCCATGTAATGCAATCTGAAATATCAGTGTATACACTACCCCTCTCGAGTGCGATCGCAATGTCTCTAAAGATGCAGAGGTAGCATAAAGTGTACATTTGAGGTGGTATGTCAACCAGTTGAAGGCTGGAACATATTGCTGTCATATGGGATTATTGAACTGACTAGTGCATAAGGAAGACACGTTGCGACATGTTAATGTTTCATTCACTCCCATCAGTCACAGATTAGAAACATGCCGGTTTTATAAGGCATGCAAATGAAAATATGGTATGGACACGCTTAATTTCGCACTAGTTATTATGTCACCAACTTTACGACAAGCCGATTGGCCGCTTTAACCACTTTTGTATACACAGCGCCGGCTTGTGAGTCTCGGTCGATGTAGTTCCGTTAAAGTCCAGTAGCTGCAAATTCTGCTTATTCAACAGAATTTTAGGTGTGCTAGGTGGGCCAGCTTAGCGGCTTGATGCCATGAGATGCCTAGCAATAATCAATGTGGAATTTTGAGCAACAGATCCTCAAAAATTATATTTTTGTTTTATATAACGTGTTTTATTTGTGTGAACGATTAATCGGCTGCTATGCACTATCTCAATGACTGGTGGTCCTTTTCTGACAGTGGCATGATGAAGATGAGGGCGATTAGTCAAACAAAATTCCCTTAACCTACAGTTGACCGCGCTTCACCAGAAGTTTGAAGGGGTATTGATTTTCAGCTTTCCTGCCACAAGATGTTTGCTACCTTGTAACATACTATATCACGTGTGAATCAAGCGATGCCAGACTGTGTAAGCAATCTAAGCATCCGGGTTTGGGTCCGCCACCGTGTGACTGATAGCGGTGGGTCATTTTCACTTAAATACAGCGAGGTGTTCTACGTTATATAAGGTGTGACCAATTAAATTTCACTGACTACATCCAGCATAACTCAACGGATTGGCTTTATTTTCGATTTTTCAAGCCGTCCACGGCTGTTTAGGGGGTGGGTGGATGTAAACAGGTGTTTTACATTGCACAAGTTAGTGGATTTTTTATGTTTGCAGTTTTGACGAGATCCATAAATCTGAATACTTATCGAAAATGTGAAAGGAAGTCTTGACTATGATTAATTTTTGGAGCACTCCGTGAGGTTTATCCACAGTGTACTTACGATTTTTGTGTTTCCATTGTGTACGCCGTATCACGGATGTGTATGTCTGTAAAGACCTGTATGAAATTTGGTTGCGCAATTTTTTGACTGACACTGGGTTTAATGTGGTTTCCATTCATTTGATACATGGTGGACTGACGTTACTCAGTAACTGACGGCATGACAGACTTGGCTTATTCCCATACTTATGCACAGGAGGCGCTAATTAATAAACGCCAATAAACATTCTAGAATACATTGTCGACAAGATTCAGGACGAATGCTTTTTATGCGTTCTCTCGCTAATGGTGGCTTGCATCGTCAAACCTTTCCTCGCTAAGACGTCTAGCCAGTTTTTAACCTAATAATTAAATGTGGCTTTGTTGGGGTTCTTCACGTTTAAAGTGTCCTTTGTGGTGAGATTTAGTTAATAGACTAGATCCACGTTTAAGTTTGCAACGCTAAATGGTTTCAGATAACCAGATATTAACTTAAAAGCGGAATTCAAATCTAAGAATAAACCGTATATCAGGTTGTCATATTGTATTGTAGTGTACATTCACACCTTCGCACACATTCAGGTAGATAATGTTCCATACTTCTACGAATATTACGTCTACTAACGTTAAAGTATCCACTAATTGTTGCTTACGTTGAGCAGTACTCAGTTTCGGCTGCCGTCTGAGTTACATCTGGGGAGACCGCCAGTGGAATTATATTAAAATCATCTTTGAATTAAAACGTTGTGCCTTAGCTTTATGGTTTTTTTTTACACAAATTAAAATCTCAGGTGTGTTTCCTATGTCTTCCAGGCTTATGTACCTTTTACTCACGACGATGTTGAATTCTTGCATATTCCGCGACTAAACCTGATGAAGTATGCCGCAAGACCGGAGATTTCACGTTGCCTCTTCGAGTATCTGTTTCACGTGGCTAATGAGGTTCGTCCTGCTTTGAACTTGGCCAACCTGGTTTGCGGCCACCCAGTTGGTTCCAACATCTCATTGAATAGGCCGTCGTCACTTTTGACTACAGGAGCGGATTGGTGGTGGCTTTTTCAGAAAGCTCGCTGTCTTTACCGGTAGTTTTTAAATCGTCTCATTTCTCACAAGTCTTTCTTAAAAATAAAATTCGCTGCATACACTTAATATGAATCACTTTCAGCTCACAGTAAATTCGAAACATTTATTAAAATTGGCAGTATGTGCTTTTATATGAGGACATACAACGTTATCCCTAAGTCTTACTCCTGTAGGGGGTTGCAGCTGAGTATAGCAGTCCTTTGGAATTAACCATTACATACACATACGTGAAAAGATAAACAAATAAGCGAGCAGGCAAAACAACGAGAACTCAGTGGGAGGAGTCAAGAGTCTTAAAAACGCTTGCTCGCCAATGAACCAGAAGGACTGCTGTACCTGACGCCGTTTTCAACAATTGATGCAGGTGATCGTACACTTCCCAACGTAACAGGTAACCTTGTTTAGTTGTACTCACCTGAACTATCAAGTCTTTCATGATCCATGAATGATTCGTTGTACGGCCATACTGAAATTTCTTTCGAATATCATCAGGTGAGGAAGCTCGATAGGTATACGGATAACGTAAGTTACTAAGTGTGCATCGTACTTTTTCGTTATCTTAGCTATCGGTTGCAACATTGAAGACCACTCAAGTACATGCGTTGCCCACACGATAGGCCAATTTGGCACGGGCTGATTGACGAAGACAAAATTGGCCGAAAACCTAGAGCCTCTGTTCACTTTCTGAGCAAATAAACCAAGTCTTCATTCTGTCAAACCAAATTGAATGCACACGCTTGCATTTGCTTCCATCTTTGATAGACAACTGCACTACTTCCTAGCTCCAAAAATAACGAAGGTTTGCGAGTGTACCACTTTACTTCGCTATTCTCATGGACATTTCGTCAGATGCACGATTAGTATTAGTGTTAAGAAGGTTGTTTTTGAAATCTATACACTACGGCGTTTTCTGCTGCGTAGCATTTTTTGCTATTGCTATAATTGACTTGTGCCCGATTAAAGAGTTTTATTTCACTGTTATTTTATTCGGATTATTATGATAAGACTGTCGCAACAAACCAACACTTGTAGTTTTATATAATTATGATGTGGAATAATGTCAAGTGATTGATTTTCAACTTTTCGCTTGTTTTCTTTCCAGGCTTGGGTTACTTCGTGATGCGGAAACGTTACTTGGACAGTCCCTAACTCTACACCCTTCTGTGGAGTCGTATTTGTTACGTGGGCTGATTGCTATCCGTATGAATCAGCCATTTGGGGCGCTGCGGATTTACGAGAATGCTCTAAAAGAATTTCCGGATAACTGCGACTTGTTGTTAAACGCTGCGCATATTCAAGAGGTGAATATATTTCAAGTAATCAGCTTAGTAATGACTGTAACTTATGAGAGCTAGTTCACAATTTGAACATATTAACTGAGAGGGGGTTCTAACGTTTTTAATCAGATGGGTGAGGTATACTGCTGGAGAGAAATATGGCGGAAGGCAGTTAACGTTAGATAATCGTTTCGGATATGGTGTGAAAAACGCACGGCTGTAGTCCGAATTTCTCTGTATAGTTACACGTGCACTTATATTACATGTTTTCACGGAGAGTGATTGAGTTGTTTGGCTATGGTTGTTGCTTTCGCCCACTTTCCGGCCGCACTTGAATGCCGCTCACTCATCCAGTCAACACTTCACTCGATTCAATACAACAACACCGGAATCAGAAGGTTGATGGCAAAGATCAACATTTGGTGATCGCTTTGACTGTAAAAGATAAACTAGTAGATCACGATTTCACCAGAGAAAGTTACCTGGAGAAACTTTCCTGTGAACACCCATGGGTGAACGAGTCAGCGATGAGCTGGATATTTTCATCACGCAATGTAATGGTAATCCAATGTATACAGGAACTGCTATCTTACTAACCGTAAAGATTGGTTTTGGCTTGACGGAACACAATAACAATGATTTTTGTTACGTAGGGAAAATGGAGGAGAAAAACACACTGTCCAAAGACGGGTATTTCACGATGATCCACTAGGTCGTTGCATCTGTGTGTAAGAGTATGAATCGTTTTACAACGGGCACACCGTACCATTCGGGGAGGATTCACACAGATTGTGTTAATTTTTTCCAAGTCGTGTTGGTGATATTATTTGCAAACAGACGGAGCAGTGATAGACATGATGGTCTGGGGGTGGAGATGGAATAATGGAATAGGGAATTTTGGTCAGGTGGTTATTGTCGAGAATCGAGTGTGCGCCCGTCACCACGAGACTGGACCTTGATGCATTGTGACGGCTTGCGTATCTCGATGACTTATTGGGCTAAACTGGACGGTGTGACAACCACACTGACAGAGTCACTCATACTTGGCAAGCCATTAGTTATAGGTCTGACAGACTGCAGTCTCCTTATCCTCCAGGTTGGGGGTTAGAAGAAATTCCACATTTTTTTTCAGAAAAATGTACCAGTTCTGGTAAACTGCCACCCCCCGCTAGCTTGTGGTTTAGGCTTTTGAGTCAACGGCTTTGGTTGAAAACCCTAATCTTCCCCCTATCTAAGTCCGGACGTCCTGGCAGCTCGCATACAATTAGGAATACTCACAACACAAGTACACATCGGGTCACCCTACCTGCTGCATACAGCAGGGTGGACAAGCTACTGTTGACCCTTTCCCCACTGTTCTATCACATTTTGTTCTCAGGTCCCTCCCTGCTCTACTCCCTGCTAATTACCCTGCAGATCTCACAACAGATATTGCTAATCATAGTAACACTGTCGGTAAGTTTAGTCTCCTACCATCCGGCTTCAAGCCTTCTTGTAGACTGCAAGCTAATACAGATGCCTTCAACGTTTGCCTTCTAAAACCAGTCGGTCAACTGGCCACTCTTGGACGAACGTTAGACTCATTAAATGCGGATATTTGGTGCATTTTGGAGACTAGAATCCAGAACAGTGCTCAAAGTATTGAGCTAAGAACACCCACACCCTCTGCCCAGTAATGGTTGTACACTTCTGGTGACTCCACGGCCGCCGTTACGGGTCAGGCTGAAGTGATTGGTGATTGTCAGAAGTGTCCTTTTGTTTGCACAAATCCAGGTGGTTAGGCGGTGTACTGAGGATACCAGCTAATTGCGTGCCCCACCGAGCACTCTTCGCTGACGCTGTGGCCGGCTGATGCAAGGTGCTGGGTGAACAGATGATAACCGGGCGCAGAAAAATGTATTCATTCACCAAGGGTTTGGCCACTGTTGGTCGAGTTCACCTCTCGGGTTACGAAGTTCGCGACTACCAGAGTTGGCGGCTGGAGACGTTAGGTGGGATGGTTGCCAGTCATGCTCACTGGCGTTAATGTTGTCATTGTTTAGCCGAGTTGTCTGTTAGGTGAATACACTCGACGCTAGACAGTGAAAGGCGTGAGGAAGTCGTTTTGCCGATGATGTCACACTTTCTCTCATAGCTTGGTTGTTTGTTTGCGAGATATAAGCACTTTGATGCTGAATGTTTGAATATAGACAAAGCTATTCTCGGTAGTTAGGTCTCCCTTCCTCCTCTCCTTTTCTCTCTCCCTGTGTAGGGTTTTCTTTTTTTAATCTTAGTGAGAACTACGGGTGTATTGCTGTCTATGATGATAGTGAGGGTCAGGTGCATACAACTTAAATTGCAATGAATACAGTGAGTGGGGCTGTGCTTTCCTTAACACTGGCTAGTTGAATTTGACTGACCATGGTAGGTTGTTTTGTTAATGGGTGTTCAGTGTGCCTGTGATTCTTGTGGACTGCTTGCTGAAAATCATCACCTTGTTGTCCAACATATTAAAGGGCCATTACCCAAATTCTCGAATTGTTGTGCTTTCGCACGTGTGTAGTATCAGCATATGTGTATTTCCCGAGTTGAATAAGTGAGTTTCTTAATCCTTGCTTAACCAAATACAACCAAATCTTCTGGTCACCGTTTCATTTGAACCAGTACAACCGGATGCCTACACACTGGGTCCAGAAAAATTAATTATGCATAGTATTGCCAACCAACTAGTGTGATTTTATTGCTAAAAACTTGGAGTGCTGCACATGACTACAGCGTGATTTAGCACGTTTATACTAGACGGTGCGACGACGCCTGTTGTGGTAGCAACAAGCAATGCTTCCGTGTATTAGTCTTCAACAAAGGTGGACCGTAATAATACACGTGAATAAAGCGACTGCCTTTCTCTGCGAATGCACACTAATTACTTTCTTTTCTTTAACCGCTTTGAGCGCCGGATGCTTGGATTTCGGTGAGACAACTCGTGGTGAATATGTAAGCTCTTGTGAAAATGGTTTAACAGCATATACACGGGAATTCATCAAGGTTTACTGATAAGCAAATTGTACTAGAAACTGAAGTCGCTTATCGGTTTGATCAGTCGGAGCCTCAGGGTAACCAGCAAAACTAGATACACCAACATTAGTCATCCTATATGGCGACCAAATGATGAGGTGCATCGATTGATGCGATCAGGCAAGATGATCAACACTGGCAAACCGTGTGAAATCAGTGGACCACCGTTGCGGACACAAAACAAATGGTACAAAGTCCAATGAGACTAAACAAGCCATCGACCATTGAAGGCAGACGAACGAGGAGGTCAATACATTTGGGTGTTTATCATATATTACAGTTGGTTTTGATCTAATGGCAATGTTGATTTGCATTTAATGGTTGGCCATTTAACGTAGTTTCAGGGAAAAAGAGAATGCCGTCAGGGTGAACTCCAGTCAGTAATGAGAAGCCATCGATTTCAATTCCGAAACCGTTGGACATGGATAAGAATGCTCTGAGTGAATGCTAGAATTTGTGAAAAACTAGATCAAGGGAATTAATTGTAATGATTCATCTGGAGAGTCAGTCTTTTCAGTCTTTTTAGAACGTCCATAAAGACAAGGTTTGGGAGGGGGTAATGGTAACCACGTTTTGACTCGGCTAAAGGTGATCATGCGGTGAACATTTGAATGAAGAAGTTTGGACAATTTTGAGAGAGTCAGTCTACCGAGATCTGCTGGTGTTTTCTGTTTTTCAACCACAGTTGCCTTCCCAGTCAGTCAGTCAGTCAGGGCCTGTAAGGCAGTTCAAGAAAATACCACAATCATACAGTTTTTTATAGGTGTTTACACGGTTGACTCGCTCTGGGAAGCTTCGTGATAAAAGTCCAAAGCAAACTCCCGGTGACTTCTCCAAAGGAGACAATTTTCAATTTCTCAGTGCATTGATATAAGAAGGAGTAAGAGTGCGACAGAACTCCGATGGAAACGTCTTATTGTCGAGAAAACGGATGAACTTAATGTGGTCAAACGACACAAGTTCAGAAATGATAGATAAACGTATTTGCCTCATGATCTTTGTGGTTTGTGTGATATCATCATCATCATAGACAACAATACATCAGTGGTTCACACTAATGCTTAACTGCCACATAACCATGAAGAAAAAGCAAACCCTATATATAGGGGAGAAGGAAAAAAGAAGGGGACGGGAAGGGACCTAACTACTGAAAATGACTACGTCCATATTCAAACATTCAGCATCAAGGTGCCTACACCTTGCAAACAACACAACCGAGCTGCAAGTGAGAGTAAGGCGTCATCA
>QNGE01002491.1:27803-77954 GCA_008508345.1 Paragonimus westermani | reverse complement strand
CGTGCGAGGTGATGACTACCTCATTTGAAGCTTGTACAATGTGAATTTTCTGATTTAAATCGCTTGATAAAGGCTCTCCGAGAGGGTCGAGACGTTGCGAAACCGATAACTCTTTGGTTTTTAACTCGTGGCTTAACCAAGGATTTACTTGATAATGAACGTCAGCACAACGCACAATATATTTTCGCATATCCGTTCTGTGTACGGTTCGGATGTACTAACTTTGGTTATCAATCAGTTTTTGAATCTTTGCTCACAGAACATCAAGATGTGTCCAGAAACATCCTGGTTTCTTTAGGGGAATTCTTTTTTCATGAACAGTTGTTGACGTTGGAAGGACTAAAACCCTGACCAGTCAACGCAGTACGTGCTGTAATCGCCATGAAAGCCGTTAGCCGGCTTTACGGACAGTCAGCTGGTTGAGTCATTTCTCCTCAATCGGCAGACATAGTGACACTAACCAGGAAATCGACTCATGAGAGCAGAGCTTGACATCGGAGGAGAGGGAAAGACGTGGTGTCCGAGGTAGTCGATGAGCCAATTACCGAGACGCAAATACTGGGATTCTTTGATCCATTTTATTCGCTCAGAAAACAGTGCGACAGCACCCAGAACGGTCTGGGGCAACAGTGACTCAGCAAGGAAAACTGCCCGAATTTTGGAATAGAGCATTAAGGAATCTGGATTTGAAAAGAAACGCTGACTTTGGTTTACGTAGTAGGGTGTTTTAATGTTCACACCCTTGAAAAGGAGACTGCAATATTTAGGGATCATAACTCCCCCATGTTTTTTGTACATAAGCCACTACACTCAATTCCACAACATCCTCAGCGAATGCCTTCAGCAGTACGATCTGAAGGTCGTTTGTCAACCAGACTGTCATATTTATGAGAGCCCATCTCCAAGAAACCGACAATGGAGTCGGATCTGGAATTTGTTAACTTTACACAGCACAACTTCGTCGTGGAAGAACGGCTGTAGCAGATAAAAAATCACACGCAGAAGACTTCCGTTGTACTTTACTTAAAAGTTTATTTTAAGCGAAAAGTTTTTAGCAGAAAATCGTCACCAACGGAAGTGACATCACACCTTACTCTTCGTGAGGGGCTTGCGGTCCGGGATGAGCTAATGTTCGAAGAAATCAATACTTATTCCAAAAGCAATGCAGCTTTCTGTGCTGAAGAATATTCACCGCGTTAATTTAAGCTTAAATTATGGTATCGGAAGAGGTCATGAACTAGGGTTCTGAACTGGTATTTTGTTGGATCAGTTCCAACAGTATGTCGAAGCACATCCGAGTTTATATACTTGACTGTCTAGTATGTCGACTGTACGCCGCCCGCCAAACAAAAGGACCACTCATACATGAATTACCGGAAAGACCGTGGTAGAAAGTAACGACCGACACATTTAGACATAATCATACCAACTGCCGTACCGGGCACATTATACTGAGACCAGTAAAAGTTGTGTAAAGCCACATGGTGGCCAAGCAACATCGTGTTCACAAAATACGCAGACCCTGACTGTTCCACTGAGGAAATTGGGTAGGTGTCGCCTTCTTGGATGGGGTCCGCGTGACCACCGACACCGCTGGTTAGAACAGCTGAGAGGAGGCAGTGTGCGGCAGTCAATGGTTCTTCCGCTTGGCCTATTGTTGCCATTTATTTTTCAACCTTTTCAGCAACATTTTTAGGATATTCCACTTCATTGTTGAGGTGAATGGCGACCCGAACCACAGTACATTTTGGTCAGGCTCATGGTTGTTGCGATGCTGATGGTGACAACGAATCGTTCACCCCTTATATTATTTCAACGACTTTCGTAAGGTGGACTTCCTACTACACGACAACCACATAATCGGTAGTGAACAAGTTAGGATGCCATTTCGTCCCCCTGTGACTACCAAAGGGGTTGGTGCCAGATAGTGACCCACAAATTGTCAGAGCAGAAATTCGAGATTTTAGTTAACAATGGGAGTTACCGTACTCTTTTACTAGCCCTCACTTTATTAAATCGAATGCTAGAGCAGAGATAATGGTAAAAGAAACAGAAAGATTGCTGCCAAAGTCCAAAGATACCCATGAGTATCCATATTGTACGTTGATAGAATGGAGGAACACGCGCTCACAAGAAAGAGATTAGAATCAGCTCGATGCAACACTTGTTTTGGGAAAAGAACAAATGCACTACTTTTCGCAGCAAACGATTCACTTCACCTGGGAACGAATTTGTCCATCTTACTAATGGAGTGCCTGCAGAAATGAAACTACTAACAGAAACGCCATTACGACCGCCGATCGAGATTAACCATCGCTCGAAATTAAGGAGGAGGTATCAGTGCAATCTATACCATAGATCGATGAACATTGGAGAAAGAGACTGTCGAATGAGCGCAGGGCGAAATAGGCCACGGTATCAGGTTAAGGAATAACGTGCATCACTGCAGCGAGGCAACCAGGAGCGATCGAAGCCTCGGATTTATTATTGGGAATGCGGGGATTGACATTGTGCGCTTGTTGGAAATTCAGCCGTCGGATTCATGGGGGAGACCGCTTGCGCACGAACAGTCAGATATTGCCGATCGTTTCGAAGTTCTACACCAAACCCTCTCTTTGTCATGCTTATGCCCGATTATGCTGGTTCTGTATGGCACTTTCGTTTGGGTGAGGTTGAGTACCGCATCCGACACCACACTCATTCCGAGGCGGATATGGAACCAGGTTGGGCGACCTTCCATGAAGCTAAGTGCTTGCAATGCTAGCATAACCTCAGACGGCACCTTCGGGTTATCCAGATAACTGTCTTATGATAATGCATTCGGCACCGCCTAC
Source organism: Paragonimus westermani (assembly GCA_008508345.1). Classification (NCBI taxonomy): domain Eukaryota; kingdom Metazoa; phylum Platyhelminthes; class Trematoda; order Plagiorchiida; family Troglotrematidae; genus Paragonimus; species Paragonimus westermani. Next base: position 75,120 of record QNGE01002491.1, on the reverse strand, counting down.
CTTACGGATACCTGCTACTTCGTGGCCCAACTGGTACTGAACTTGCTGCAGCTTGGCTAGGTTGGCGAAATAAACATTATGAAGCAGCAGCAGAAGCACCAGTAGACAAACCGATGATTGTCCAATGTTATTTCGTTGTATGACTAGTTCTATGATGTCTTGGGATGCTTCCTAATAACCGGCACCGTCCTGCATTCCCTTCCAAACGCAAGACCTGTTTATCGGCTGAAACATTCAGCACCGTGAGAGTTCTTGCATCCATGGACAAATAATGGAATTATCTACAGAAGAGTTGTATTGACGCCAGCCAATTGTTACATCAGGACGGTGCTGATTGTAGCGGTGAAGAAGCTCAATGGAGCGGTGAGACTTTGTGTCGCCTTCTGCATATGTTTTGGTTTACCCCTAGTCATGCGCAATGTCCCCTCCCTCTGTCTGTTGACCTATTCACGAAGATTAACGGTAGTAAGTGCATTACAAAGCTAGACCTAACGGGTGCTAACCTATACCTGGAAGTATTAGGGCGTTTCAAAAGAGCTGTTGACCATCAACGCCCACTACGATGTGCTTCATTACCAGTGTCTTCCATGTGGTGTGAATGCTGCGCCGGAAGTCTTCCAGCAGACCACGGTAATGGTTCTAATGAATGTTCTGAACGTAGCCGTTTATCTCGATTAAATTCATTCTGCCAAGAGCCGGTGATACAGGGCTGACACAGTGCCTAGTCAAGGTTCTTGGTCGCATACCTAATTGCAGTTTCATTATTTTTCAGAAGTGCACTCATTGCAATACATGATCTTCATCATCGTTCACAATGGCTGCCGTCCATATCCCAACGACATTCGGATTGTTGTCGGTATACCTTCGCCGCTGAAACCGTCATTTTTACGTTCATTACCGCATCTTGTCAGCTACACAGCTTTTTTCCTTGCCATGCACTGCATCCAAGAACCCTCGAACAGACTGTTGACAAAGGGCATCTCCTGAAACTCTTCCGCTGAATACCAGAAGTCACTTGAGGAAGTGAAGGCATTATTTTCTTGCGACAACTTGCTGACGGACTTTGGTCCTGTTCTCCAAACTGTGTTCGATTCTAATACTTCATGCTGTAAGGTTAGAGTCATCATCCTACACCCTTACTTTGATTACTCCCAGCTCTCTATTATCAGCATAGAGGTATTACAGACAGCTCAAGAAAGTGGCTCTTGACATCATTTTTGTTGTAAACAGTTTTCATGAACTGATTTGCCGTCACTCCATTCTACTAACAAATCCCAAGCTGCTGCTCAGTGTATTCGATTGAAAGAAAGGTATTCCGGTCATCACAGCTAACTGTCTTCAAAGCAACGACGCTGTTTAACTGTATGTGTCAACAAAAGACAGTAGACAAGCAGACACCGTATTCCGCCTGCTAGGCTCGCAAATGGTTGGTCCAGAAGAAGCCGTGTTTGCAATAGCGTTCTTCAAGGTTGAATTTAATCATTTGTTCTCAAAAGCTATTCGATCACTCTTAAACATCGTCTGGATAGTTGCTAAAACAGATTATCAAGACAAAACGCTACCGTCGTTGACCTCACACAGCCGAAATCGTTGATCTGATAAAAGATTTTCAGACAACCTGGCAGAGTTCTTCCGAAGATGTTTCGCGCCTTCAACTTTCAATGGTTGTGTACTCTTCGGAAAACGTCGTCCTTTCATCAGGGATTCGACCGAATGTGATTCGTCAGATTCCCATCGGGCACCCAGGCATCAATCGAATAAAGGCGTCGGCTCGCAGCTTCCTATACGGTTCTGGTGTGTACGGACTAACTTGCGCGAGTTAGTGACTTCCTGTCACGGTTGCACTTTCATGTTCAAAGCACCACCAAAGGCCCTGTTATTATCTGGGGTGCACTCACATTTTGCTGGACCTCTCCACTATCACAACTTGCTGACCGCCATGAGCTCTCATTTTTGAGTGGTTGGGGATAACCTTGACATCGGCCGGTGTTAGTTGTCTAGCAACGTAAGGGAGAGTTCAGTCGATTCGAACCTCCAAAGCCATTGACTGGCGTAATTGAAGCTTGTTCAGAATTATGTTATCAGGACGGTGCTGACTGCCTCCGACTACCGCCTTACTGTTGTATAACAGGCAGTTCCGTTGTGAGCAGTATACTACTCACAAGTAGTATATTACCCACAGGCGACATTCAGGAACGAAATGGTAAACCCCGAACGCGACGGACAATAAGAGACTATCGAAACAGTGTATGCGTGCTGTGTGAGAAATTTAACCAAGGCGGATGGCAACGTATTGTCACCCAATGTATATGAGTGCATGTCTGCCAGGCAAATGAGTGCACGCCTTTGTGGTTTAATTTTTGACATGACCTGTACGGGGGTTTGCGCAATAAACAAACATGCAGACCAATCGTCTTTTGCGGACACAACATTACCACTCTCAGTCCAAAAAACCAGGCGAAGCTCCGTTCAGTCCACGTCACGGCGCAAACAACCAACATGTCTTCGTTGATCAAGCTGTCAAAAAGGTTTTGCCGAATGGTTCTTTGGTGTCGTGTGCAGAAAGCGAGGTAACGCCAATTTTGAAGTCCAGGTAGGAACAGACGTTCGTTTACGCTATGGTAGCCAACTTCAACCCACTGGAATCTCCGAACAGTAGCCGGGAAGACAAGTAGCACCGCTGAAGTTGTTCTTGGATGCCTTCAATCTTCCGCGGTCAGAACCTGTAACAAGAAGACCGTCTAGTACGCACAGTGCACCAGATGGGCTGTTGCCCAAGTACTAGACTGATTGAATATGATGGTCAGTGACACCTGTGTAACCTAAATCTCTACCTCCCTCGTATGATGGAAATTCTGAAAAGGGGGACATTAAGGAAAACTTGAAATAGCATTCCGCGCTCAAAATGTTAATCTGATGTACGGATCATTGTGGGAATAAATTGTATCTTTGCGCGCTCGCTGAAGCCTAAGCACAATCAATTTTCATGTATACCATCAAGTTTTTCGTGTAATCTCGCGAAAATCCCCAATAACTCGGGACAGGTTCAACCTAATCCGTCGACAGTGCAGTCGTCACACATGTGGCGGATGCTGATCGCCGGGTTTACCTCACTCAGTTGTCCACAAAGTTCCGGTCAGCCACACCAAATCGGTCAGACAGTCGCCATTGGATTACGTATTCCGGTTTCGTGTTCACACAATTCTTACAAGCCTTGCAGTTGCAGTGGCCACAGGTTACATCGACGGTTTACATGGTTATCCAAGCTCCAACTGATAACTTTGTAACACAATGGTGGGTGGAACTCCAAACCACCTGCCATCAACACTGATAATTTGCTGTCTGGGTGAATAGCCTATAGACGGTTGGATATTTCGTAACACCCTACTTGATCCAGTGACATTCCGCTAAACCTTTGTCTTGTTCACATACTATTTGATTTCACTAGGCCCATATAACAAATGTATCTATCTCATTAATCATCGAAAACAATTCTTCTCATCTAACTTTGCAAGCACCCGGTGACTTAGCCAGACCCTGCTTTGTTATTGTTTTTATTGGCTCTTATTTTTCGGAATTCAGGAACGACAGCAATATTTGTATCAATTGTTTGCGGTGGCGTTCGGTAAGATTCGGTTGTGTTAGTTCCTTAACGAATGTGGCGATCAGTCGAGAAGTCTTCCAGGTGCATTGGTAGGCATTTACTTGTTTTATCAGCTCTCTTGCTCGTCAAGTAATCACCACCTACATCCCAGGGGCCTACTTGCCGAAGCCCACTTAATTCTTTTAAAAGTCGTATTGGTACCATTTCCAGGCATCGAGGCCAGCCACTGAGATTTTATTTTCACCTATAAAAATCATCTATCCATGAGAGCAAGTCTACATCCACTTTGTATATTACTGATAGAGAGGAATTGCATTTTTATTGGTTCACTCACCTCCGACGGGTGTGATGACAAGTGAGTCGACGGGGCGGGGGTTGAAACACCACCGCCGCATGCGTAGTGATCTAGCACAAGGGGTAGCCTATGTGTACTCAATCAGCAGGTTGTACACTTTTAGTTAAGTTGGTGTTGTACGCGAATGCTGTGGAATAAACATGACGTAACCCAGCGAGCGAGTTGGTGGGTTGTGCTGAGGACACGGTACTTCACACAATTAATGTCCGCTAATGAACATGTTGCTAGACGATTCTTTCATTAGTATGGTAAGTTCAAAAGTTCTCTCATTCCTCTTCACTTGGGCCAAGTGATGACACTTCCACCAAGTACGTTCAAGACCACACTCGTTCGTTCGCCTGTGTATTGTCGAGTCACAGATTGGTCATGCACACTTCAGAGTACGTAGGATTTTCGACCATAGTTCCTGACTAGGTCTGATCTGTGCCTATGGGCGCACATGTTAGCGAAATGAAGAAATACACAACGGCTAGGTTGTCCCATAAAGTTGCTACAGCCAGTTTTTCTACTTCATGTACGTATGATACGGATTTCAACAAAGAAGCCAGAAACAGTTTCTTGCATAATGTATCTCGCGAGCACACTTCACCGCACCTTCTCAGATACATTACTGCGGTCTATGGGTTTCTAATGCAAAGCTCAATCGACATTGGAGCCAGACTGCAAAATCAACAAACATCGATGCGCATAAATCAAGATAATCTGAGTCCGACATTGTGCTATTCATGACCGTTTTGCGGATCCAAACTGGATTGTGTTCATTAATCTGATTGCGTAATTGCCACTCCGTTCTACCTATGTAAGTGCTCCGGCGCTCACGCGAGAATCCATAAATGATGTGGGATTTGGCGTTGAGTGGTAGCGATGTTTTCACCGGCGGTGTTGGAATTCGGCTGGTGTTGGGCAGTAGTAATGCCGTTATCCTTGTAAGAAAAACAGACTGATAGTCATTTTGCGAACTTTGAAACCTGCAGTCTACAGTATATACCTGAGGCGATGCAGCGAAATGTGATCGAGAAATACATTGTGAGGAAAGCTGTTTCTTGCTTCGCTGTTCACATTTGTTGCTGAAAAAATTTAGTTTGCAATTCACGGAAGTCACACTTTCATGGTTGTGTGGCAGTTAAGCATCGGTGTGAATTTCTGTTGCATTGTCGTCTATGGTGATGGCGATAATGTTGAGTTATTTGAATCACTGTGCGAAGTAACGTGACAAAATTTTCTACAACGTAGTTGAGAGACTTACAGGGTGAACAATGAATGAGCATCTGGTTAGCATATAACATCCAACTAGTATGTAAAAAAGCCGTTCCAATGTTGCCGTCTTATTCTTTTTTTTTTGCGACCAAGCTTGTTTTATAGGGAGAAAGCGCCTTGATATTGATTGAGTATGGACCTAAGGGTTGTATGTCTTTTATGGTTAAACTTCGGTTGTTCATTGTTTCTTGTTTTTGGGTGGCAGATGCGCACCGCTACCAATCACTGTTGCTCTGCTGTCAAAGTCACTGACTATAGGAACCACTTCAAAAACTTTAATTTTCATTTTGATCTCTGGATAAGAAAAATAAGACTGGAGTGTTCATTTCAGATAGGTATTTTTAACTAAACGAAACGGTGCTCTTTTCATACGATACTCCTGCAACAGGACATGGGTGAATCCGTCAGAGCTCTGGTGCTTTACAAAGAGGTTGTTAACCTGGATAACACGAACATCGAAGCACTTGCTTCCATCGGGTCGTACTTCTTCTACGAAGATCAACCGGAAGTTTCCCTGAAATTTTTCAGGTGAATTCCCTTTTTGTTTTGTGAGAAGACAAGATCTCTACTTTTTACGGGTAAAATTAATCAGAATTTGGTACCTTACTCTCAAATTCACTTGTTACGTAAGACTTTCAGCTGGAAACTTACGGCAAAACTCAGAATTCACTCAACAATTAGGTGTTTATATTTGTTGGTTGACAAGTTAGTTTGAATTCCGAACACTTGAAAAGCTTTCTGTGATGCTGCTTTTATGTTTTTCTCACGAAGAAACACCTTCTGGGATGAGCAAACAGGTTCCTCCTTGAAAATGTACTTTTTTTGCTGACGAAGTCAGTCGCTGTGAGTGTGGTGTCAGTTTTATCATAAGCGTCAAGATAAATACACTTTCACGGTTATTACTATGGTTGTATCAAGATTGCTCTAAGTAAGCTAAGATATACAGACTCTTTAAAAGGTAACATTGTATTGTAGCCTCCTCTGAAGATTGCACAATCTTCATACCATGACGGGGATTCGCTCGTCAAGGGCAACAACATTTGCATACCGTTTGCAATAAAAAAGCCAAGGAAGTTATTAGTGACATTCGACATCGTGCATTTGTGAAGTTACATGTGGGATTAGATATCTTCAAGGTGCCAGAGTCAACGTAAAAACACAGCACAATTATTTTAATCCAGAACTTCTCGATTTGCAGTATAAGATTATGACTTCCGTTTTAGTTGCTCCCGGGACCAGTTTATAAAGGTCTGTTCCCCGGCAGAAAAGCCTTTACTTCACTTGTATTCGCGGATGATCTCTGCGAAATGGCATCATTCGCACATTCTGGTAATCAATTGATCGGCTTTGTTTGAGTATAATTGAAAAATATGCTTCAAATAGGTTCAGTAGTAAGATTATAATTTGCCGGGACAGTGTACATTTTGCAAGTGAACAGATTTAGGTACCCTAGTTAATCACCTTGCGTTTCATTTATAATTAAGCTGGTCTTGATCTGACAAAATTGCCACGCTGGTACTTTCCGAAAGTGACCGAACGCGTTGGAAGCCAAACGGTGTTTTTTTGTTCTCAAAGGTTTGTTTCTTCCGCTGAGGTACGTATAACACACTTTCTTGCCTCGAGGATGTATGTATTAGACTGTAATGTATTGGCTCGGGGATTACTCGTATGGTAGAGTATTATATTGGAATCGATACTCTAGCACTAGTAACCTACTTGTGAAACGTGATAACCTACGTAATTGCTGTAGTCTGCCATTCATGTAGCCTTGTCAGAAAAGTGTTAGCTAGTTGCCTGTCAGAAGGTGATGTGTGAAGTGTTTACCAATGATTGCGGGAGGTGCAAAACATTCGCGCGCTTTTTTAATAAGGTCAATAACACATTTGCGGGCTGACCTTGGTGGATTTTATGGCTGTCAAAAGACGTCAAACGATAGACGGGTATATATATGAGGATCTTTTGCAATTCACGGAATAGTTCGTTGATGTCCACTTGCTGACGTATGCCAGTTAACAGTAAAATGACTAACTGATTTCCGCGGTTTATCTATATACTGATGATGTCGCCGAGTTGTATGTCACGACCAGCGCTTCCACTGATAAAATCCGTCTGTGCAGAGGGTTAACTAGATGAACGACCATTCTGCCCAGAGGAATGTAGGAGATTAACAGCAGGCGAGTCACGTTAAGTCGCGTTAAGTTTCATAGCTGTGGGTATCCTGATTTAGTCTGTGACTAGAGCCATCGGGAGAAATGGCGGGAATCGGCACAACTTTCCGCGCTGTTTGTTTGTGACTGAAGGAGAAGTTGCGTGGCGGGACAGTGAAAACCACCAAGAAAATGCAAAGCACGTTACTCGCCGGTTCCTTCCTTGATGTTTCTTCAGTTTTGCAATTTTTGCTAGACCCTTGATAAACCTATGACACTGTTGGTGAACATTTCGTTGATTTATTTGATGCTCATTATTTCGCAGTGTTGGAAAAAATGTTCAGCGAACTTCCTCTGACACAAGCTACCCCCCATTCGAATCTACCCGACTTTACTTCTGCATCTTCCACCAGATCCTGGCAGAAATATTTGCACGCATCCCGTCTTCTTCTTGTGTTATTCCCTATTCAGCTGAGTTTGAATAACGAATTAACCATGAAACTGAATCGCTAGTTTTCTCTCAGTCCATACTGTTTTTCCAATAAGTAGTGTGGCATATTTATGATTCTAGATGAGACCCAACTGTGAAAATTCAGGGTTTCGGCTGGATTCGAGACAGTGACAGACACAGCATGTCTCATCGCGGCAAGCGCTCTACCAGCTGAGCTACGAAGCCACACCAGGAGGTCGGAAATTTCACATTTGGACTCTGTTGCCGTTTTTGACGGTTCGATAATTTTTCACAACGTTTGCGACTATTACTGTTTTCATCATCATTTTTTGGCTCGAACACATCTAGTAAAGTGTTTACCATTAGCCGAGAATAACGAGATATAAAAGACTGAAAATTCGTATCGCCTCGTGTATACAGATTACTGTTGACTTGGACACTTTCACTTGCAACACAGAAGTTTGCTTATCTGTTCTGATCGCCTAGCCAAGATAAAGATGTGTTCTTGAGTGTTCATTTCACATAGTTGATTTCTAAAATCAAACACTGGGTTCTTGTGATAATTGAGCCTAGGTGTCAATCACTGTTGAATCTGCTGTTAATGATGATGATGACGAAGTTGAGAGGTAAAAATCTGGTCTTTGTAGCTGCCTATTCTTCTGTCCAACAAGAGTGTGGAAGGTGAGCGCCAGTATCAGTTGTTCATGAACTTCATGGTTCCGTCATGTTGATGGCGCTGTGTTAACTGTACAAAGCAGGACTGCTTTTGAATTAAAGTCAGTAGATGTGGCCGACAAATTTTACATCACATCTTTCAGTGTGGGGCGCAATTTTAAGAATAATTTTAGAAGCATTATGCAGAATGGGCGGTAATTGCGTGTTGTTATTCTTCTTTGTGATTGTTAGCGCTTTCTCAGTTTGTTGTCTGTTTTATAATCATTGCAAAACCTCAGTTTGACAGCCAGCCCGAAAACCTTGTGAGACCTTGATTAAGAATTACACAGTTGTAAAAGTAAACTGTTGGTTTGTCCATGCTGACTTGCTTAACAAATCGTTATGGTTACTGACTAACCGCTGGTCAAAGATTAGAACCTGTCTTTCAGTTTTTCCACGATGAGATCAGTATCCATGTTTGTCCGTTTACATATCCTAAGATACAGGACACCAAGATTATCCCGGAAAGAGTTTTCATTGAAACTGAATTTAACATCCTCTCTCTGTTTGTCCTGTACACGCAACTATAAGCCATTTAATGCAACTGGACAGATTTTTTTGCCATTAGTGTCGGTTCTAGAATCCTTGAAGGCGCAAGTGTCTCTAACTCTGAGTAGTCCAAATTTCCGTCGTATGTGCTGTAGTCTCATTAACCGCTTAAAGGTTATGTGAACTGCGCATCCTCTATTGTCTTTAAAGAACGGCAATTCTCTTTATTCTCATCCTCTCCGTGAGCATCGTAGGAATGTGGCTCTAGAGTACAGCTGACCACTGTGTAACATCCTACGTGAAAAATAAGTGATTTATTTAGGTACTCATCAGTAGTAAAAGTTATCAAGTAAAATTAACGGATTGGAATTCAGAACAACGAACAGAAATTTTGGTGGGTCGTACCAATGGGAACAAGCAATATCTTGCTGTTGGACACCCGAGGAATATACATTACTTTGAGCTAAATTCGTTCGGTACGATTAGCTTGGTGTTACAGCGTTCCTGTTAAATTGACCAGAAGACTGGATGGCTGTTCGTCATAATTGTGTTTTCCTATCTCGCGTCTAACACCGTGTGATCACAAGCAAGTTTGGGGCGTGCGTTATCATAAGGTAGATGTTTGCATCCTGGGCATTTTCGAATCGCTTGCATCACACATGATATTTCACACTTCCTCGGCCTAATTGGGACAATTTCCACTATCTTCTGCGTCAGTTTTTAAGTAAGGCCTTCACAACACTGTTATTCTTGATGTTAAATGTGAAGCACCTAAGCACCGTCTTCTTTATGGTATGTTTGACATTCGAGTAACATCTGATTTTTGAAGTGGGGGCTGAAGGCGTTTATTCGAGCTGTCTACTATTCTTGAATTGCTAGTGCACTCTGACAAAAGCGGACAGGATAGTTTTTAGCGCTCAGTCCACGCGGATGCACGCTGAACGCCCGTGGACAAAACAATCTGGGTCAACTAACCGACTGAAGCTGGACGTTAATAAAGCATAGCCTCATTCTCTTGATTCACTACAGTTTCAACTGCGCGCACTCGATTCGGCTCTTGTAACGCAAATCATTACTATTGTGTTCCATCAAGCCCAAACCAACCTTCACGGTTAGTAAGATAGCAGTTCCTGTATATATTGGATTACCATCACATTGCTTGATGAAAATATCCAGGTCATCGCTGACTCGTTCACCCATGGGTGTTCACAGGAAAGTTTCTCCAGGTAACTTTCTCTGGTGAAATCGTGATCTACTAGTTTATCTTTTACAGTCAAAGCGATTACCAAATGTTGATCTCTGCCATCAACTTTCTGATTCCAATTGGGTCTCATCTAAATTCATAAATCTGCCATACTACTCATTAGTAATACAATTTCTATGCTCAACAGTGGCGTTGGTGGATTCCAGCGTGAACTGTTTGAGAAATCCTGCCAGGGCAGTCGATCCCCTGAATCATTTGGTGGATTCCATATGAGACAGTGGGACGGGTGGGTAACAGAGTCCAAATGTGAAATTTCCGAGCTCCTGGTGTGGCTTCGTAGCTCAGCTGGTAGAGCGCTTGCCGCGTTGAGGCATGCTGTGTCTGTCGCTGGTTCGAATCCAGCCGAAGCCCTGACTTTTCACAATTGGGTCTCATCTAGATTCCGGTGTTGTTGTGTTGAATCGAGTGAAGTGTTGACTGGATGAGTGAGCGGTGTTCAGCTGCAATCTCATAGTCAACCGGTGCTGAGAAGGTGCAGGAGCCTCATTTGCGGAAGCAATGATTCCTTTGCGTGTGGGAATATTCGGTAATACACATGTTGACTTACAACTATTGCGGGTTCCCTGATGAGTAAGACTTCTCTTTCGAGCCATAAGCAGGTGTACTATGGTCCGGCAGATAAGATACTGACATATGAGGCAAGCTAGACTGTCTGCAAAAGAATTGTGTTGGCTGTTTCGTAGGCAGTACTCCGTCATTCATATGGTGACACTGTGGCGGTCTCGAACCAGGTTACGGTCATAATTGTTGTCACGGGCATCAAAGGAAAGTTTTCTGTTCCGTGGACTTATTCTCCCTGGGTGGATACTTGGTTATTTAACCACTGCGTGTTTTTACGCTGACAAACAGTCATAGTTCTGTATGGAGAAACTGATGCCGACGCTACTCACATATATGCTGACAGCGATCGGTGAATTGTGGATGGATGCTCTCTGGTGATAGGTTTCTTAAACCCCTTCAAATGGTCTGTGACTTCCTTCATTTTGCCATCGCGGAACATAAACAAATCCAGACAAACCGTTAAATGAATAAACGATGTGTCGTTCGAGATGGTCACTTCTTGTGTGTAGGTGGTTTCATTACACTACCTCAGGTTTTGGTATAAGCGAAGACAACTTTGAAAACCCCCCTAATAGTTCACCTTAGCCTGACGGTTAAATACCGGTTTTACTTGGTACTGACCGACTTTTGTTAGGAGTTTTAACATTCATCAGCATTTTCGTCTGGTACACAATGTTTAACTAGAAGACCGCCTCATCTTTTTTTGTCTCAAACTTTTAATTCGAACCACGCCGTCAGACGTATTCTGCAACTGGGTGTTCAGTCTGTTGAACTGTACAACAACTTGGGCCTGTGCGCCTTCTATGCACAACAGTACGATTCGTGCTTTGCTTATTTCAACCGGGCACTCGAAATGTGCAATCAGGAGAATGCAGCAGATGTGTACTTTAATGTAGCACAAGTCGGGCTAGTAAGTTCGAATTCCTCATTTTTTAAGTGATCATTCATTTCAATTTATGTGCACCAATCGCATGTTTATAAGATATGTAGTTGTTGCCAGTGTGATTCTTAGGTTCCGTTGAGTTGATTCTTTCCAAGTAAAGTGAGTGTTCCTTAAAGTGATCACAAGTGGGCTGGAGGAGGATCACTGATTGGAATAATTCCTCTACTCCGTCCGTAAAGTAGCATCAAAATATAACTGATCGTACATGCTGGCATGCTCCTAGACCTTCGTTAATAGAGTGAAACGTTTTTTGTTAAGAACTCAGTAACTTCTGCGCCGTTACGGAAAAGGACATGTATTGTTTAAAGATGTACCTCCTCAAACAAAAACGATTTGCTGGCGATCATTGTTTCAGCCCTCATTGATATATACTCTGGTTGCCAACGTATGTATATGGTACATTATGCACATGACGAATGATCATTCAGGGTCTGTCCCGTGCGAACCGGAAGAGTAATCTTTGTAGCCTGCCGTCGACCTACATAATACTCACTAGTTTTACAAGTGGTCTAATGTATTCTACTCTTTCAGAATGGTTGTTGTGCCATTTACTTTTTGGTAGAGGAATCACTCAAATTTCCATTCTGTTTTCTGAGATCTTTTCACTGGCTTTTTTAATTGGTTGTCACGCAGTTGTTGAGCATGGCACAGACAATCTGAGCAGATGAATCGTTACATGCCGTTCTTCTCATTTCAGTAATATTTTTCATGTTCAAATTTCTGAAATTGATTCATACAAATAATCCTTGGCACACCATGTTTCTCTACCGTATAACCTATCATCAATTCATACACTATAGCAGCCGTCCAGTTTGGACTGCTCGTTTTGATCCAACGGAAAACTCAATGGAACTACTTAAGGTGCATTTATTTGCTAGTGTTGCTCAACTTATATCAACCGAATCCCCTACTACTTGTCAGTGGGCATGTATTGATTGCAATCTTTTATGACCAGAATAGGTGCACTAGTGTCTGCTGTCCATGATTTGTCGTTCCTTGAGAGGGTAATCAGCTGTTTGATAATGTTGGAGAATTTCAGTGATTCAGAGATGGGATCCGTGGACAGCTTCAGAGAACTTTAATTAACCATCACATCATCGAACGAATTTAAAAGTTTATGTCGGCAGAGGGGTTGCGGTGAACTAGCTGCGTGGTGTTATCGCCGGGACTGTACGCCTGATTGTCTAATAAAATCGACGTTTATCTCTCTGTTGCAATATACTTCTTACCAAGAAAACTGGTGAATACGGCTTTTTTCTCCAACATGGTAACTTTCACTTAATGCATTGACTGCTGTCTTTAGTCTCTACCTTGATCTGGTTGCCGAACAAACTTACGTCGTTCTGCAGGTGATGAGGTTTCACTTCTGATTCAGGAACACAAAGCTGTCAGAATTTGTAAACTGCGTGATTCATGCTGCTGTGTGAGGAACGCAGTGTTGTGACCTACCACCTAGATCTCTTTTCGGGTCCGCATCTACAAAATGAACCAACCTCTCTGGTTCTCTTTTAAAAGTAAACACAATGGAAGAATGCGTCTTATTTAGCGGGTACAGGACATCAGGGGACTCATGTTCAATTTGCAATGGAACGAGAATATTGTTATCTTATTGTCGATAGACGCACATTCTGTCAGCCAGCTGACCGAGTTGGCGTTTCAGCTTTTTCTTAAGAATATCCGCTAGTAATGGGTTCAAGGGCAACCGCATTGTACCTTCATCATTCTAACGATACAGTACGTTGCTGAATCTGGAAGAAACGCTCGGAGTACATTGTAGAAACAGTCCTTTAAACTGAATGTGTGGTTAGTGGTTATGTTCCTAAATGGAACTGTTAGACTCTAGCAAAGGGATGTTTGTCACCAATGAGCAGACGCATAACAAACACGACCTGGCTGTTTGTATTAATGCTGTTTATGCTGGTATCAAAATCGATTGTGTTTAGGAAGGCTGTGAGGATACAACCATGAGTGATTAAATTCAGGTTGACCTGTTAACCATCGTATTGTTTCTTGGTAGGGTAAATTTCACCTTTCAAAGATTGACAATAAGTGACTTGGCCTGTGGATCTTGGGTATACTCTATAGACCCGATCGATTTAATTCATTCATTCACTGCATATCTGCAACCAAATGAAACCAAAAACTAAAGACAATCGTCAGGGCGTTAAAAAAAGTTACCGCAGGGTAAGAGTGAAATCGCAACAGAGACACTCAAGCATCAGCTTTATCAAACACTCAGTTGCACAATCCTGCCGTCAACGACACGTAGCTCGTTCATCAAATCCTCTCTGCTGACGTATGGTCTACAAGACAAAGTCGTTGTCCTCGATCAATGCATGCTCGTGTAATCAGTTTTCTGCTATTACACAGCTGATGTGTAGGTCATACGGTGAGGAATTTAACCGAGCGGATCAATAACTATCATCCAGGCTGGCCTGAGACTTTTTCAGCCAAATCCTTCAGTAGCGCATTCGTGGCGTATCTAGTGGATGCTGACCACCGAATTTACCTTATTCATGATTTCTGTGTAGTCTACAAAGTTCTGGTCAACTATCCGAAGGTGGCGAGACAACAGATGTTGGCCGCTGCTGAATCACTTACCATTGGGCCACACAATCGGATTCTCTATCCACACAGGGAATTTACGCATGCCATGCGATTGCCATGGCTGAAAGTTATGCCACCAATTCATATTCTCACCCAAACTCCGATTCATAAACCTGTAGCGTAGTGGTATGTGGAACTCAAAACCGTTGATCACTAGCGTGCACGAATCGTCGAAATTTGAGTGGTTGGGTTATGGAAGTTTGGAATTTTGCAACGCATTACACGACCAGTTGAAAATCCACCGCAACTTTCTCTTATGTCATCGTACATTTTTAGATTCGTTCAGCCTGTGTGATTATGACGATGTGACGGTTAGCCATAGAGCGCAATTTTCCTGCAAGTTTGATAAAGAGATCTCAGTGTAATGTCGTTCCGTTCGCACCTAAATCGAGCAATTCTTTTATTACTGTATTGTTCCTGATAGCCTGTGCGGCATATGTCTGAATCGGTAGTGTTCACTTCTTACCGTTGGTGTCTTTTTCTTTGATTTTCCAGTTTCTTGCTACCTTTCATTAGTTTGAACCTAAGTCGATCACCCTATTTAAACTCAAATATTTCAGCATATCATTAATGTTGCGGATTTATTGCGTTTTTTTTCTGGAATACGACACTTCACATAGAACCGGAACTCTCCATTGACCTTTACTAAGAAAATCGGCCAAATATAACGAACACTTCTTTCGTTGACATATCACTTAACTATAACTCCACTCCTTCCCCTAGGTATATTGTTGGTCAATGCGGTGTGAATTGCGTAGCTAATAAGATTTCATGATTGAGTCAATTACAAAATCCACGAGGGTTAACACCACTTGTGAAGAGATCTGTGAACGGATTTATAACTTGTTTCACTATGACTGTAGCACAATGGTGTATCGCTACTCTGTGCTTAATTTTCGCGACTGCTTGGTGTTATAAACCCCCGAAAAGATGCTGTAGACCGGCTACGGCATAGAAATGCGTTTGACGGATTTGGAATTTTCCTTCCAAAAAGAGAGAGAATCTTAGTCCCAAGGATAACGCGACCGTCCCCGTTGATTGCTTACAGGTTAGATTAAAAGGCGAGTTCGAATAGCCACTTTGCTCCGCACTGATATAGAGCAAAATATGAAGCATTTGTAGAATGCATGGTGACCTGCAAGTATTCTTGAATCAGAAGACTGAAGAAAAGTTATTAAACATAGTAATTAAGGAACGGAGAAATGGAGTCCCCCTACAGTTATGTCCACAGGTTCGTATTTAATGTACAGCTTTTCAAGTTAGTCACCATCTACACAATTTTCGGGCAATCGGTCGCGCTACCAGTCTGGTTGAATTCTGGCTCGTGCACACGATCCATTCGATCGCGTTTTCGATTCATATGGTTTTTCCGCTTGTTCTATCCACCATCAGCTAACTGCACTTCCACGTATTTCTCGGTATCTGTCGCTTAAATGCTATCGGCTGAATATAATTTGTTCTCCGATTCATGGATTGACATGTTTCTCTTCGTTACTGCTCAGTGGTCACCATATGCTTAGTGGAACAAAAACAAACGCAGTTACTGTACGGTCAACTTGAAGACGACAGGTTTCGTTCCCGCTAATTATTACACGCTTCATCTTGCCTTAGCAAAAAACCAAATTTGGACACTCCATTGCATGCCAAGCTCTGTGACGTGTTTTTATTTCGTTTGCTTCGACACCCACCAAGTCTGACCTCTCCAGAAGGGAAAGCGTCATTATGTTGTGTAATCCTGGGATTAATTCGTCTAGGGAGTTTAGAAAGATGATCTAAGTGGTTATGATTAGGTACTCTAGTGGGTCAAAAATATTGCTTTATTAAAGTATGTGATCACTTTAGCGGGAACACATTTGGAGCAACTGTTGTTACCGCATGCTCTTTCAACTTCAAGCATTAACTGCGTGATCGAGGGGGAATGGCTCACTGCTTCCGGTTGACCAGATGACTGTTTTTCCATGAGCTGTATCAGCGTAACATTCAAATGTAAAAATCCTCATGTCATTGTTGAACCGTTCGCTCCAGTCTATTCACATACCTCACCCATCCACCCAACTTCTTCAGCTAGAAGCGCGATTCGTTAGTCCGCCTTTGACACTCTAATCAAGCAGCAAGTATTTCGCTCTTATCATTAAACATGTTGAGCCTGATGGAATTGTATTATACCGAGTGAATTGTTGTTGACCATATATAGGGCCGCGTAGAAATGGTGGCTGAATGAATGGCCGACAATCCTCAAAGTCCACGTGAATTGGGATGACCAAAATGCCCATAAAAACCCTTAAGTGACTCGTGAGTCTATTCTCCATCTATGCTGGTCCGTGTAGCGCAGCTAGTTTGACCGAGGGTACCAAGTTGCGTGTATTATGCAAGCCAAACTTCTCGTAGATAACCCCTAAGAGGAAATGCACATTAACATTAACGTTTGTAATAGTACGTTTGGTAATCCGATTGTCTGACCAATATGGACCAGGCATTCTTCGAAAGTTTCTTCGCATTTCGTCGACCCACACACTTGCTTCTTCAAATGGTGTTCATGCCATCAGCTACCCCATACCAGTAAAATAAAAAACGTGGTGCTTCCAAAAGTGGGATGAACGATCATTCACGTATGGAAGCATTGTCCAGATATTTGTTCCGCGTAGATCGGACGCTGTGTTTTGTTTAGTCAAATGTCGTCAAATGTTTTGAATTGAGTCACTGATTGACATTATGTTGTTCCGTGTTATTTTCGCACTTTAATCACTAGCACTTCTTTCTACTCCGTGATTATGACTGTGTTGTCTGCCATAGTGGCGATCAAAACCGAAAAACTTAGAATTATCGTCAGTTGTAAGACGACTTACAATTACACCGTAGTGGGCTCCAGATCTACGTCACATGGTTATCTTTCGTTGAGTGTGGGCAGTAGAAAGCAGATGCAGTTGGCACTGTCTCGTTCATTGAGCTGATGGATAAAAACCCTTGTTTGGGTGGAATTCACTAGGCAGCAAACATAACACCGGTTAATGTATTCATGCACCATGTCTGTTGTCGACGAATTATGGATCGGGTAGTTGATCGCTCCTCCCGAAATCGGGTAAAGTTCCCTTGTTTTCCACATCAGCAGAATACGGTAGACTTGAATTTATTTCGGGTTGCTCGTATAACACATCCGCATGTTCTAGCTTAATCTTTTCATGCTTTGCCTTCAATTTAAATTGTCGACTCGCTAGTCTCATCTGATCTTGCTCTTTGATCCCAGGGGGTACAGATTAAGTGGGTTCCACTGAAACAGTGGAACAGACAGTGAAATGGAAAAATCGCAGTGAGGCTCAATGAATAAAATGACTTACGCTGACCGGTCCTCTAACCGAGTTGGAGTAGTCAGCGCAACTGAGCCATGGTAGTCCAGACATTCGGCATCGATTAACGGGGGAGACATGACTGAATAGGCTTTCATTCTGGCCATGTTGGTCATTGCTTTGATAGTGTAAAATATGCGTTCGTAGTCCCCATTCAGGTAGCGCGCTCATCAAAGTGAGCCCTCACACGCTGGCGGGACTCGCTTGCATTGTTTAGACCATATAGCGCTGATGCGATCCATTTAGTTTAGGCCTGCGTGGAGATATAGAGCAGTACCGGAAATAATCCCCAATGTGGTATCGAGTCGAATAAAGGTAGTATCAGGATGAGCGAAGGTAAGAGAAGCATAAACTCAATTTTGGTTCCTGTTAAAGTTTATCTTCAGTTTACTTACCCATCTTCAGGAGCAAAAAGTAAACTCTGTAATTTTGGGGTACACGTGAGAACTACTTTCTCATTGTTTGCTCTGGTTTAGTGGATGATGCTCATAAACTGCAAGTAAACTGGAGCAACATATATATTTACTTGACGTAATGGGGTAAATCCTGATTGCATTAGATTTTTAATACGGAATTTTGTGCAAATGGAAACCAA
The DNA here is from genome assembly GCA_008508345.1 of Paragonimus westermani. Taxonomy (NCBI): domain Eukaryota; kingdom Metazoa; phylum Platyhelminthes; class Trematoda; order Plagiorchiida; family Troglotrematidae; genus Paragonimus; species Paragonimus westermani. The sequence goes on along the minus strand of QNGE01002491.1, from coordinate 56,789 downwards.
TAATGTTTTCTCACCATCTGTGGATTCTACGTGAAACAATGAGATAAGCAATTTAGTTCACATGTACGATTTCTCAGCTCTTGGCGGGGTCCCATATGCCACCTAGTAGAGTACTTGCCTCATATGAACACTATTTTTGTTACTGATTGAAGTCAAACCGAAGCCTAGGTTTTCAGCATATTTGTCTCAGTTAAATTGACCAAGCTGCAAACTACTTGTCTGGTTATTTGACGAAATAAACTTTCTCAAGTTTCTGATTGAGCTACTAATCCCACACGTCTACTTATCGTCTAACTCAGCTTTCATTATGAGTGTTATTGGTTAGGGGGACATGGCAATTGTGATTAAATTGTTTTAATTGTTCCCATAAGTGGTATCCGTTCTCATTAAGGCTCCCGGTAACCGAAAACTAAGTACATGTGACCTTGACTGTGGACAGATTGTATCTTAACTGGTTGGCAAACGTAATTTGTGACATGTACTGAAATATTTCCCTCGGCTTCTTTCATCGGAAGCGTATACTCGAAGAAAAAATTTAGTGGAATACGAGCTAAATTTGGCTAAAAGACAATGCATATTGTAAGAAACTCAACGGCACAAACAGGTCGAATGATTAGAAAATTGTCCGTGACCCCTTGGTTATCGTTTTAAATCACTCTTCTCCCATCCTTCTTTTGTTAGGTAGGCTACGCGTTTCCTATTGTTGGGAGTAGTGGTAGTGTTGTTCGTAGCTCAGAATGATTATTTTGTTATTCGGTTATTCGTCGAGCTTGGCAGTTATATTGCAAATGTTCCATCATCAAACGAGGTGATACCATCAGTGATTAGGTCTTTGGGCATATATGTTTGAGCACACAAACACCCATGCGTTGATGTGGTTGCCTCGTTTGGTGGTAAAACGTTTGCAACCTAAATGTCAAGCTCGGCGAGAAACGGGATACCTAAGCCACACGTTACTTAATTGAGGTTACCTGTTAACGGGATGTAATTGATCTGCTCGTAGGATCTGCCTCCTAGAGATAGCAGATATTACTCCTTTAATCTCAGCACTCGCTCTGGGCAGATAATCGGATAATTAGTAAACCCGAACATATTGAACCTTAAGTGAACGTGTTCGTCTGCCATTCGGGCACCATTTGTGAAACAGTAAATAAGATCGACTGCAATTATACACTGTATAACGGAAACATGGAGAGAGACAATTTTCTAGGTAATTTTGTCATGACGTGGTCCAGAATAGTGGTGTTTCGTGAACAGTTGTCCGAATTCCTTTGTGAGCAAGATATCTGGAAACATTTTGTCACGAATTTATCGTACTCGTCTTAACCCCCAGTGCATTAATAGTGACGCGAAAAAATTATATAGGCTGGTTACGCACGTTCCACGTGTGTGGCTCCTGTAGGCTGTACATTCTTTAATCAAAACTGCAGCCACAGCTGCCTAGAAAACTGTACGATTGTCTGTGCCTGGTAACTTTTTTGCAGGCTTATCGGCCAACATACAGGGCCAATTCTATGAACAAAATTTAAGTTGCATTTACATTCTTCTCAGTCTGCCACATGAAACTAGCCAGATTCTGTTGAAAACAGTTCTTTCGTTTTTACAAATACTTCTAAGCCTACAGCGGACAGCTGTATGACCATGCAGCTCAGTAAACGTTGGAGCTTTCCATCTACTCAAAACCACACCATATGAAAGTTTAAAAAGGGGGAATTCAGGTGTTCGAGCTGGGAGCTTTTACCAGGAGTAGTACAATGCACATTGCAATACGGTCCTTTGATTGCTAAGAGATTGTTTTAGAGGGTGGTGTCACCAAATCAGCATGACCTCCACCGACCCCTGAAGTCAGTGGAAAACCACATTTCTTGAACCTGTCAGCGACAAACTCATGTAGCCGCAAAAGATATCAGTTTCCAAAAACCAAGTGCCTAGAATTAACTGGGTATGATCGACCACGGTTTGAGGTGATTTTACAAGTCGGTTTGATTGTTCTCACAGTCCTGGATTGAAACAAACATGCGACGGTACAGTTCATCACAGGAGCGTTCTCTTTCATCGTTCAATGAGGCAAAGAGCTTCCATTTTCCAACAAGGCAGAGCAGTAGTATAAAGGTGCTACACATTATGAATAATATCGCTTTTTCATTGAGATAAAGATTCAGAGTGGCGTACCTACAGTTTAGATCTCAATCCACTTTGGGATCAATAGACCCCACGCGTACATCGAAATACCAGTCTTCGGTTTACCTGCCAGAGTGACTAGTGTTCCGGAAGAAGATTGTAGCGATATACTCTTTAATGTTTTCGCAACGTTCTTCTGTAGTATTCCGAAACAATGTTGGAATAAAATGAACGGTCCACTTTCTCCGAGAATGAAATATCAACAAACTACTCCCAAATTTTTTTTTAAATTTCCTCAGTATATGCAGCTCACTAAAAAACTCTAAGATCAGTTTATATTACACGAGTAATTCCGCTGCACCGCGTCACACAATGTGCAATTGTTGTGTCACATTTCCTGACGTGATTACGAATTGTAGTAGTGAAAAGTTATTAGTTTGACAAAGGAAGTCTCAAGCTGAACTCGGGAAAATCATAAGGTCATCTCACTGATGTACGTTGCTCTCATAGTTCGCGCATTTACACACATGAGTCAGACGAGCATTAGAACGACTACTAACTGAATTGAGGAACTGTAATCTAAGGGGCCTACACAAGAGGATTTGCGGATACCACGTTAGTGGATCAATACTTCGTCTCAGAAGGAGGTAGCCAGTGAAAAAGTTGTTTATGACTCATCAATAACGCAAAGTTACAAAGCCGAGAATGTTCGAACTAAATAAGACTTCATGTTTTGGGAAAAATGCATTTGGGTGTACGCACGATGTTGTCTAACGATCTTAGAGATCAACCACTGTCAACCACTTTTTTAAAGGTCCATCTTCACGTGAACAACAGCGGAAAAGAATTCTCACTGTGATTCGAGCGGCAAAATGCGGAACCTCTCCACAAACTTCCAATACAACGATCAGTTATTTGTAACCAGACCCGATGTTACATTGGGCACAAACACAGGAACGTCACTGATCGGGACATAAAATATTGAGACATTGTTTTCTCAATTCAGTAGTGCATCTGATATTGTTTAAGTAAGTGGAAGCATATCCTGTGGACACCGCAATGCGATTATATGGTTTTTAGTGGCGAACAAATGTCCACTTCAAATAGCTCTGATGAGTGGAAAAGTTACTGGCCTGATTTACGAATGGATGAATTGCGTTCTAACTAAAATTTCTGGCGGTTGGCTACCTTAGCTAATTCAGTTGGCTTCTTCATTCATGGTTATTTAGTAGCATGCACAAGGGAGCGTATTGTCCGAACATGACATCAATCTGATGCATAATTCACAAGCCGTGGATTTCTTCTTCGTTGAATACTTGACTGGCCAGCCTGTAACGTTGGTTTAGACTTGATCGTTGATCTTTGAGACCTACTCTCTGGGAAATTATACAAACAAGTTTTAGTCCACGGCTGCATGTTATTGTTGAGCGATGCCTTCTTGTGAGAACAATTCGGTTTACTCTACCTGTGTGGAACGAGCAGACTGCGAACCGGAACACAAAGCGTTCGTCCCTTTCAGTTAATCGGGAACACTGTGCACTAACTCGCTCGCGTAACTTTATTGCGGTCATTTTATGATTAATAACTTTACTCAGCCAGTGTAAAGTGTTCGCTTGCTCCTCTTATGCACTTAACACACACAGGTGGCTACAAAACTAGGCACTTTGCGACATAATTCTGTGAAATTATTCAGGTGTTCGTATGATTTTGTCGCGAGATGTGTATGCGTATATCTTCCATTGGCGATTACAAAGAGAACGAAGTTTTGTCACAGTAGCTGTCAGGCTTACATAGTGATTACTTGTGATTAGCGTTTAGTTGATATCTAAATTTTCCGCTGTCCACAAGTACATCGCTTAAGACCAGTAATCAACGAGCTCAGCTGTGTCTATGATTTCAAACTGACTGTGAGACCCCAGCCATATGAACGCCGATTGTCTTTAACAGTACGCGTATTATCTCCTCTCGAGTTGACCTGACAACCTGAACATTACTCACAAGCAAGTGTAGCTGAGCGTTTGATCCTAACAGTCATCAAACCCGATGCGAAGTCATCAGCAAAGCAGTCACCGTGGTCGTCTTATGCAGTTGTGAATCGGAGGTCAAGCCTCGACCGTGACAGTGATATGCACTGTTATCCAGCTCTAACAAGAACAAAACTCAGTTGTCTTGCTTCTTTTGTGAAGAGGCTGGCTGATTGTCTCTGTCTAACTTCGGTTATTGTAACCAGTTATCTGCGGCGTTCATTTTCTATCTTACTTGTTTAAATAACCGCACTCCTCTTATTTAGTTTTTCTGAATGGGAATCAGATATATGATGCAACGCGCCACCTTCCTCACCTTTACTTCTTAACCAAGCTTACGCGATTGACCGTACAAGTAACATTTACTTATCCGAAAGTGTGCAAAACATCTTTTGTGATTATCATTATGCAGTAAGCCACTGTTGCTTCTAAACAGACGTCTTCATCCCCTAGGGGAACAACAAGTCCACGATATTCATTTTTATTTTGTGCACAATGAAGATAGTCAATGCACAGCTCATTAGTTCGAGATTTGCGCTAACGATCGTCGTTCACTAACTGTTGAAGCAACCTCCATGGTTGACATATTTCATCGGAATATACAGAACATTCTTATCACGTCAGCAGAGCGCCACCCGTGGGTGGGAGCTCCTAAGGTAAACAGCGACTGCCTACTTATTAAGCCCCCGGGATGTTTACTCCTACCCGATCTGATTTGAAGTGCCACTGAACAGTAATTTTCCAACGTGTGTGCATCATCGCTGTTCTATTCTGATGAGATTATCCAGAAACGATGCAAACAAACAGACGTGTAAGCAGATTTGTGTCCCCGTCGCAATTCCTCTCTGGTTGTGGGCCGGTTGTTGTTTTTGTGAGTATGAATCCAAACGTTTTCAAAATCAGAGTTTGCACTGAAATCACCACTCTGGAATCCATATTTTTATGGAACTATGCACACTACATCAGAAGTGCCTAGTACAATGCTACGAGCTCTGGCTCGTCAATAATATACACCCCTGTTACGACTATTGAATTCCAGTTAAGTATACTCGAATAAAAAAGTATACATCTGCCGTGAAACCCAGCTGATTTGAAATTATGAAGACGAAGTCACACACCAATGTGCAGAAAAACTACTGAACGGTTTTTTTATTATGCGTGAAATAGTTCAGTGCATACTTCTTTCGCAAATCACATTGTGTAAAGATAAAATTGTGGTTGCAATAAATGCTGTTTCAGAATGGCACGAAGGATTGTAACATTTTTTGGTTTTACTTGTTTTGCGCTCGTTTTAGTAGACTTGTTAATTTAGACAACACTCAATTATGGGATATTTCTGCGCCTCGACCAGGTTCGAAAAGGCAACAGAAACAATATTCCCAAACTTATCAAGCCCTCTGCCGGGTGATTTGTGAATCCACCTCGAGAGCTCAGCGGTTGAATTTAATGTTGTTTATTCAAGCGTAACTAGGTTTCTACCAGCAGCTCTCTGAACCTAGTCGCAGTTATTCGTCCTAGCAACAAACCTTACAAATGGGCTGGCCAAACGGTTTTTGGTGTTTCAAAAAAGGGACGAATGCCGTGCTCTATAAGTGTACCTGATAGCAAATCTCTGTACTGCAATTGACTTTCTGACTATCAGAGGATGAGTTGAACTGTGAGCTTCCGTTCGTATTTCATTGACTTGTATTCTTTGGTAGATGGGCAGGTTTTTGAAGTCTACGAACAGGCGCAAGAGATCTTATTTGGTCGAGATAAAGCCACTTTCCCTTCAAACAGCTTTCAGATTTAGTTCTAGTTACCACTTTAGTACCACATAAAGGAGAAAGATTCACGGCGTACAAATCCGGAAAGCATACTTCTTCATTTTGTACACAATCGTTTCCAGGAACAGCAACGTTTTTGAATCTCTACTGTAACATTACTACCGCCGGACAGTTCCGTCTGTGCAGACTGCCGCACTCAGATAGAGTCGATAAACTCTAACGGCTTAACACGGTCACTCTAGATCGATCATAGATTTAAAAAATCGCTTCAGAAACAATCAGGAAAGGCTCATTCTGCTGTGATTTACGTCCGTACTTAAGCTCCAGTGTCGGTTGTGGCGTTCACGACCGCAGTTCGACCACGAATAGATCGTTGTCTCTCAGTTTCTATCTGTTCTTTCATGCGAAGCGATGTTTACTCTGGGTGGTGTCAATATTTGCCCTAATTCATTTTTTTTGGCAAGGTTGTTACACCGCTCTTATCAGGACCTCCTTGAGATTATCAGTTATCGATACACATGTTGATCTTACACCAAAAAGCTTTTCCTGGACACAATTAAAAAAACAACCAGCGACTAATTTTCGGTCTTGACGTTATGACCCGTAGGTCGGTGTACATTTTCGTATTCCTTGTTGTAGCAGTCTATCCAACCCGGAAAAGAAGGATTATTATGGGTAGGCACAGGAACGGGTAAATAAACTGCAGCTTTACTGACGAGGAGTCGGAGTTGTGACTAATTTCAAGTTGATCATAGCTTACATTTGCCTGCAGTTTTCGCATTCAGACAAACTTGCCAACCGGCCTTTTTGAGAGGCACTGGACTGAAGTTTTGCTTTTGTTGGAGCGCGCCAGCAGGCTACGCTTTCAAGAGGCGACCGTGTTGACGACTGCGCCATCGACCTCACATTAGACGCGTCCAGATTATCATATCCGAGCCATCAACCACTTTTGCCTGCTCCTCAGTATCCTCAAATATCTCTCAACCTGTTTAATGATATGGGAAATTTCAACACGTCTGTGAAGCCCTGATCTCAAGATTATTGATTGAAGGTAACAGATAGCAACTACGTCTCCCATCGAGACGATCGGGCAACCTGCCAACTACTCATAAACGAAAATGGTTGAGCGTTCAGTCAAGGTTATTCAGTCGCGTTTAATGTGAGATCAGTGACGCAGTGGTCAACGCGGTTGACTCATGGAAGCGTGGCCAGACTTCTAGTCTCGGTCACGACTTCGTCTAATAGAAGCAGAACTCGATTTTAGTGCGTCGTTTCGAGAGAGCCTGGGCGAAAATTTTACCCGAATAGAAGTACTGTGAGCAACTGTGATTGATGTTCAGTATGAGGTTCGGTTGACAGAACTGTTCAGCTTGTTACAAGTGTATGATATCGCGAAAAGGTGTCGGTTGAGACGCTTTATATGAAGGAACTTATCGCGAACCAGAACGGCATTAGTAAACGGACTCATCAAATATTTCTTTTATAAGGTTGTGACTATTTCGGGGTCCAGACCTGCTGAGTTTTCAGGAATGCACTTTACGGCCTGTTTTGGTACTTGAACAAATTAAGAATGTTGAAAGTATACCATTCACACAACCGTAAATGGTAAACCTTTAGGAAATTCAGGACGAGCTGGATTCTGTACACTTCTTTGGGTTATTGTAAATTTGCCTCGGTACACAGATTTCTTTGAGAATGAGAAGCTCAAAAAAAACAAATCGCAGGTGAATTACTGCATTTCAGTTCACAGTCTTTGTTCTACACCGCATTTGTATTATTTTAAGTCGGCAGAATCAGTTTACGTCACGTGTTGCTTAATAGTAACTGAACTTTAGACAAACGTGAGTCACCTCAGTGAATAAGGAGTTGTGCGTATTCAAAGCTCTATGCAACTTATTTTAAAGTACATTATATCATTTGTATATTCAGCGGTAACAGTATTGTAACGTTAGAATTGTGCTCGAAACAAGGTACCTATTCGAGTGCAGTATTATGGTTCTACCAAACTCTTGGGGTATGTTGGGTCTTGTTGTACTTTGCAGCACTTTGTTTAAACATATAACCACTTATTCGACATTGTGTTGCAAAACCACATCGGATTGTTTCTTACATCTGTTCCGCTTTGAACTCTCATAAAAATGTTACAAAGCTCCGAAATAATGTCATCTGATCTCGTTTTTGAATACCGCTAGCGAGTTCTGGTCAGATTTATCTCCAGCTTAACACCCTCTTCCATGACGCAAAAAGTGAAATTTATCGGATCGATAGGACACTCTCCGTGTGTCACCTTAGATTGGGCACCGGCTTTGCTCACAAATCGCTCATGTGTACACAGTTTATCAATGCATGAGCAATCATAATTGTTTAGCTCTTTTGACTTTGTTGTGCACATATGGAACCTCCAGTTTGTAAGCATTTAAACTAGTTCGACTTTTCAATCTGTTTGTGAAATTTATGGTAATACGTGAAAATGACTTGCGTAGCAAACGTTAATCGAACCGTGTCGTAGCACGTGTAAACAGTTTCGTGGGTCAGCTCAATGGAAGACGCGTTCTTGAACTGCGGGCAGATTAATTATCAAAAGAAAAGACAAAGTTGGGGAGCTTGTGAGGCGTAGTCGTCATCAGCTGTTTATGGGTTCGGAATGATTTGTCCAATGTTCTAAAACTTTCAGCGCAAAATGTTGTTTTCGAGTGATGATAGTAACTCTAATGTAAAGCTTGACTTTGAAGCCGTAGATGCCCTTGAACCGTTTGTGTTAATAATGGCGAGAGGTAGGACATATTTTGAAGCTCAGTAACAAATGCCTTGCGTGAAATTTTGTGCCTCACTTACAGCCGTTTCAGATTACCATTGCTGACTGTTCATATTATCATGCCTGTTGAGATTTGTGATTATCGACCTTTTCTTTCACTCGTACGCGACTGGTGGTAATGAGATAAGCTTCTGGAATCTGAGGCGACGGTACGGATTAGTGGGTCAACTCTTCATCAGTGGTCGCAACTTAAGCTTGGCCGGTGTCCTGAAATTTGGATCTTAATTGGACTGAAATGTTCTGATCATGGGGTTATCGAGCGGAGTTTATGGCTCACTTACCAGGTGTTCTCCTATAGCGATCACGAAACTTGAGCACGTTTCATTCAACTAAATCCCCGCAGCTTATACATGGTCAGTTATCAAACACGTCATTTTTTCTGCAGCTAGTTGTTACTTGCACTGCTCGTAAAACCTTCATATACATATGTATGCTTATAAGAACGCAGCAGTTCTGTGCGCTGTTTGGAGCATAGCTATGTGTCTGGTATTTTTATTTAACTGTTTGACGTTGATTCGGAGGAAGTGAAGTCATTTTCAGTAGTTAAGTTCCTTCCCATCCCCTTCTTTTTCCTTCTCTCTTTCTATATAGGGTTTGCTTTTTCTTCATGGTTGTGTGGCAGTTAAGCATTGCTGTGAACCACTGATGTATTGCTGTCTATGATGATGATGATGATGATCATGAAGTAGATAATTAGTGTCACGAACACGTGCACTGAACCAGGCAGTTCACGCACAATGATCCTAAGCCATTTTGTAAGACTGGGTGTTTACACGTCATAGTTGCTGATTTTCGTATGCGAATGTCTTATTACTGGTTGCTTCCAGTATCATTGGCACGGCAATTGGTTAATCGTTATGCACCTTAATTCATTTAAGTAAAAACTCAATACAACTGTATGGCATAGCAAACAATGTTGTACCTCTTTTAAATAGTTTTAGGCTAAGTATGTTCTCGGCTTGGTATATACCATTTTGAAAGCACTTTCTGCCCTATTTGTCACGTTTCATCTGATATCGTTCAGAGCCTGTAATGCAAGTATACATTGATCCGAGCTGATGAAATAAACTCGTGCAATAAATTAACCTCGACTGTATAACAAAGCTTTAAGTTGGTGTGAGGCAGCTTTCTGTAGCTTCCGATGAGCAACTCTGGAAGGATTTGCGTTACTTTAGAAATACGACCCTCAATCCCACTTTTTTACACTCTGTTTATCCTCGATGTCGCTTTCTGCTTACCAGATGTTCATCGTTCAGACTAAAGCTGGGACTTTTCTTATGTTTTTGTGGGGTTGAAACTTACCCGATTGAGAACGTTTTTATCTAATTTGAATGCCGCAAATGTTGTGCCTAATCACCTGAGCTGTCTATAAGGCGTGAACAGTTCAAGAAGTTATTGCTCACAGTAACTATCATGTTCCTATTCGTTTCTTTCTTGACCTCGACTGTTTGAGTGAGCGACACAGTGGTTTACAAATTTAGTCATATCCGTAGCCCTTACTCATCTCTTACCTAACGCTTTTCTTGTTAAGCTACTTCATAGTACCATTGCAATTAGACGGTCATATAACCCATTGGGGTGATAATTTTTGTTGATGACACTGACGGTCATTTCACATAGTTGTCGCGTTTGAAGCCGCATCTTGTGCAGCATGCTTATCGAATTGAAACAATTAGTTAATAAAATGTTCATCGTATACATCAAAGTTCACCCGGCTAAACCTGTCTCAATTTTGACCACCTTTCCATGGAATTTATTTCAATCAACCTCTGTTCTTTCCAACTTCTGCTTTTTCTCTGATTAAAGCCATTAAACTTGTTTCCACACTTCAGGCTCTGTTTACGAACATACGCCTTTCTTCGAAATAGTTTACAATTGGTGACAAATTGTCACACAAAATACCTTTGAGTTTTGTGCACCCACTACGCACCGCAATCTCTCCAAACAGTTCTTTTCCACGAAATCGCCAGTTTGTGCGGACGCTGGTGCACAGTGCGTCAGTTCTTCTCTCATCCATACCATTTCTAAGCATTTCTCCTGTTAGTATTATTATTGTATAACCTTTCCAGTGACATTTCTTCTAGGAGATTCCACATTGTTGTTGAGATGAGCAGCGGTTCGAGCCACGGTACCCTTTGGTTAGGCTGATGGCTGCTATGATTATGATGATCATTATTTTGCTCTTTTATCTTCATACTACTCAGGTCATTATTAATGAACTCAAAAGGTGTACACTTACCCAACTTAATGAATTTTATTCCGTCTGTCATGCAAGCCAAACTTCCATTTGATTCGATGTATGGTCGTTCCACGGTAGTAGTCAATGCTCATCCTCCCATGTGTGTTTCACTGTGTTCCCACAGAATCTTGGTGATATGAGGCTGAGCTCGCAATGTCTTCATATCGCACTGACCCACGACAGCAACTACGCAGAAGCCTACAATAACCTGGCCGTAGTTGAGCAGCATTTGGGACACTTGGATACGGTTGGTCTCTGTTTAACCGGATTAACTGACGTGTAGGATATGAAGTTGGCTGGCATGAATTGAGTTGACCAGTTTACGGCGTTGTTATGCAAGGTTCACCTAATAACTACCACGTGTGCACTCATGGTACATTTTTCACAAGATTACCCAGTTTCTTGTCTTCAATTAATCGTCAATGAAAGTTAGACACCCCTTTACTTGGCTGATTTCGGTGCTGCACATTGCAGTAACGTTGTTTGACCCATGACGTTAATTGAGTTTGTCCTGTCAAGATCGGCCAGCAGCTTCTCAACTATAATTAAGTGTTTGCTTATTGATATAATTATGAACGTTTCACTTTCGCCCTCGTTCACTGGAGTTCAACTTCAACAATGTTCTTGGAATTTAAGCGTCAGCCGTTTATCAAGCTGCTTCACTGAATTTCTCCCACACTGGTTCATTCATTACGTAGTTCGGAATCTCTTTTATTATTCTAATCATTATTCATACATCAGAAGAATCGTAGTGAAAATGACTTGTGTGCTTAATAGGCATTGCTCCCTTTCGTTTCAAATTTGAACGAGAAATATGGTTGCTTCGGTTGACTAGGCTTTTGTCACTATGCGTTTAATCCGGTTCTTCCATTTTTATTCAACAACTTATGTTCCACAACATCATTTCGAGGAACTGTTTCTGTGTGATTATACACGAAATAAGTCGTTACTTGAATTTATATTTCCAGAATGTACTTTACATGGTAATTCACTGTTAAGTCAGGTATCGCGCACCTCGCAAGGTGAACTTCCAGATGTTGCAAGCCCACACGTTTTGCGATAGCAGGAGAGAATGTGATTCAAAACAGCCAAACAAGAAATGGAACCCCAAGATTTGAATTAATTGGTTTCGAAACAAAATGACGAGAAAATTCGCATTCCTGCACACCGCATTGTTCAGTGAGCTCTAGACTCACTGTAGCTTGGGTGACAAATATTGGGAAAGAACAGGCAGGTTGGAAATCAGGTGTTTGGAACTAAATATCAAACGAGTTTTTTTGTTCACTCTTTGCATTTTCACCAGCCTAGATGTTTAGGTCCTGTTTTGAGGGTGTCAGCTAGTGGTCTGCCATACGGCGCGCTTTTTACCGATGCTGGGGCCGACTGGCGTAGGTTGCGAAGTAGACGGATGATGGTTTGGCGTAGAGAACTGAAATCGTTCATGGGCAGGTTGGCCGCTGTAGGTGTGTTAACCTCCCAGGCTGGAGCCCTGATGACTGTCAGGATCGGTGACTTGCGACTTTAGGTGAGATGGCAGTTACTCGAGCTCGGCGGCGTGAATGTTGTCGTTGTTTGTCCTAGTTGTCTTTGAATTGAGTGCATTTACTGACTCGGCGCAGTGGAGGCCGTAAGAAGGTGTGTTGTTGATGACGTCTTACTTTCAGTTATGACTCGGTTGTTTGTTTGGGGGGCGTATAGGCGCCTTGATTTTGGGTGTGTGAATGTGTAGGTGGCTATTTTTGGTAGTAAGGTCTCTTTCCTTCTCTTTATTTTTTCTCCTATCCTTTTGTACGTGGTTTTATTTTTTTTATTCTTCGTTATGTAGCAATTAATTCAAGTGTAGTCCAATGATATATTGCTCTCTCTCAGGCCAATGTGAGACGAAGGGTAATGGATCATTAGTGAACTGTACACCGGAATGAGAGCGTGTATGTTCTGTATGTGGACCTTGTCACGCTACTAGAGAAAGATTTGTTTTGGTTTGGGTGAAGTTGATGTGGATGATCCTAACGAATAAACTATGACGCCGAATTAAGTGTGTGTAATTAATGTATATTGGGCTGAAACAGTACAGAATCGGAGACACTTTCAGACAATTTAAGGACAGTAGATCTGGATTGTCTGGAGTATCCTTGATACAGTGCAGCCAATGCATCTTGCAGAATGAAGTCACTTTTAACTTATGGTCGTTTTCTGGGAATCGATAGGCTCTGGGTTTAAACCTCTGTGATTTGGTGGTGGCGGTTGCCACGACGAGGTTTGAACAAAACATCTACAGGCCACCTGTTATCTAGGGGGGTTATGCATGTTTCGCCGCTCGTTCGAGAGAGGCAAAACTTATTCTGACGCTATTAAATGAGGAACGGTGAGAAGAACGGCATTTAAAATGACGTCATCATTCTAAATGAGAAACATAATTCTTCCGCGTGATGGCATTTCGCCTGCTCACGCCAATGATGGATAAGTCAACAAGGTCACCCTTAAAAATATACCAATCGCCTGGGGGGAAACGACCTTGTTGAATTTGCGTTTTGTCTTTTTGGTGGAGTAGCCGCCCAGTAGGTCGACGACTGTATTTGATTCCTGTACCGTATAACTATTGGAACAGGATTGTTGTTATTTTGCAGATGAAGGTATTTAGTTAGGCCAAGAAACACCCACGTTCGTTGAATATATTTCGAGCAGGACATGTGATAGCGTTTAGTATTCCTTCGGTCCACTGATGCAGGCATTCAGTGGCAAATTGGGTTGTAATCTTAGCGAACATAACTTATTAGAACATTTTAATTGGTGCGATGACATACTCAAGTGAATGCTTTTTTGAGGAAACAGAGATATTTATGTTGTTCTCTTGTAACTGGTTTTGTTTTGTTCGTACTTTGGTAACACGGCCTAAAGTTAAAGTGACATACCGGTTGTGGTTAATCCACCTGGTTATAAGAGACATTTTTCACGAAACTTCAAGTGTTCGGTCGCAATCGCAGTAAATCCATTGATTTCGTCTAATTAACTTCCTTGTCATTTTTCATACAAAGGCGAAATCGCTTTATCGTACGGCTTGTCAACTGGCCCCTGAGATGTTTGAAGCACACAACAATTTAGCGCTGCTTGCAGAGCAAGTAAGTCATTTAGTTTTTTCATCTTATCACGTTTGGGCATTATTCCCGAGTTGTGTGCGTAACGCGTATTATGTTCCATGATGACGCACCTACCACCTGGTCAACAGAACTGCAGACTAGTACGCTTGCTAACTGCAATCCTTTACAACTCAGATGTACACAGTGGTTTTCACCTGGTGCCAAGATGGTCTGCGTGTGATTAATACACTTCATTCTATGCTGATCCATTAGGTACAAGGAACTCTGGGAACGTCGGAGGTGTATGACCTACAGAAGTGCGTATTTGCCATTACGTTTAATTACGCTTTGTGTTTAGTTCTGTGCTGTACGGTATCGATTATTTTGCTCCCCACTCGAATCTGCATAACCTCTTACTAAATTCAATAAGAGCTTAATTGTTTTATTTTGGCAGCCAAAGACGTTATGGTTAGTCACAGAATTTCATTTCTTCTGAGCATTTTACATCCTGCGGCAGGTTCTTCGCGCTGACTACTTTGTGCTCCTTCCTCTGGATTACCACGTAACGATAAGCCTGTGGAACCACCTAATTTTTTACGGTTAATTTCGCAGCCGTAAGTCGCAGGTGTTTAGTTTTTTGCTTCAGCTTTAGAGAGGTTAACCGTTGTGTTAGTGGAGAATTGTTAGGCACTCGTCAATTCTTAGTCAGTTACTGAAAAGAAATCACAAAAATGATTGTGTCAAAACTGTGTAACCGTTTTGGCAAGTAGCCTACCAGAGAAAGCTGGTACGTGGCATTTCTTCCGTTGAAGTCCTAATGCGTCGCTTCGTTATGTTTCCAACCGGCTGATCAGAGCACGTTGAGATCAGGTTGTTCTTTTTGAACATTTCTTACATACCTGGCGGGTACGCTTTAAAAAGTTCCTGAATCGTGATTGGACGAGGACTAACGATTAGCTAACTTGACACAAAGTTCAACTGTGATTTTTCTCACCAGTTAGTTTACATCAGGTGTTCCAAATATGAGGAAAACAACGCACTTCCTTAACACCGATCCCTCATTATTTGATTTCACTCACTACTCCATTCACAAGAGCGTAGGTTTTCTATAGGGCGGAAAGCCATCTATATGAACTTGCCTTACCAGGGTGAATTACCAAGTGTATTGTTGACCAGGATGCTCGACATACCGCTAATGAGAACGTTGCATCTTGCACAACTAAGACTAACATTCTCCCCTAAGCCGGCTGTGCGCCTTCAGCTCAAAGACGCGGTGATCAGTAGTTCTACCTCGTTTTGTATCTATTCATTAGCTCGTTCCTATAGAGCAGCTTACATTGGTCACACAACAAGACGCTTGTCGCAGAGAATACGCAAACACCATCCAGCTTGGCTGGTGACCGGACAAAAACGAAGGATTCCTAGCGCAATTTTGACCCACCTAGTTGACACGGGTCACAGAGTTACTGCTATTTCACATTTTACAGGGCTAGTTATTTCACACGACCTTGCTCGCCACGTTTTGACTTTTGATGAAACCTCCGGGTATATCTGAACAGTTGTTTTTTTACAGGTTGGTGATCTTCAGACAAGTTATCAGCTGGCTAGACGCGCTTTAGCAATCTTCCCAAACAACGCTGAGATGCTGCATCTGTTACGGCGGCTCTATGACTTCTTTCGGTCTACGTGACTCAACTACCACAAATACTTGGGTGTCTCTCGGCATATGCTTATAAGCATGACGTCCAAACGACCCGGCAAAAATTGGCATCTGTTATCAACTTTATACAGTCAGTAGTTTCGTTACATACTTGATGCGCTGCTAATAAATGCTGTTCAGTAGTGATTCCTTCATGCATCTGAATTTATAGTTTACGTACGACGTCTTTCGATTATGCTGAAGCTTGTACTTTGTAAGTATTATGGGTGTTATTCAAAGTGAAGATATTTTCTTCTTGTACTCTGTATCATTTTGTCGGTGACAGACCGCCCGTCAAAATAAACCGATGGTTTTCTAGAACCGGTTGAAAGTAAAACTGATGGGCAACCGGAAATTTTAGCTGTCCACCCGTAGTGTAGTCGGTATTTGTATGGCTCAGTTTTTGAAATACCCTTTTCACCTGTGTGGTCAATAGCATTGTTCTCTACTTATTTTTAATTTTGGAACTGACTTTTCAATCCAAATCTATGTATGTATTCGTTGATATTGTGACGTTTATCGTTTCTGTCCAGTTTTTGCGTGCACTGTCACAATTGCCTGTCCATTTCCTGATGCCTTTCAGCCTTGGTCGTACGTTTACCTGAAATTTAGGAAGTTCCGAAGTATTAGTTCACCGACTAGAATAAGAAGTGTTATTCTTGAGAAGCTATCACAAATATTTCTGCCAGTATTTCTACTTAGTATCGAATAGGTAAGAGAGTAAGGCTGCTCGCGCTCATAGGGTCTGCTTTCAGATGACTTCAAATACCATTGGAATCGTGGGTATTAACGTGGTCACGGATCACAGACGACTGGTGGTTGAAAATAAATTGTGGACAGTGAGTGTAGATGGATGTTAAATGTGAGTGCACAAATGACAAACGACGAAGAAACTCGTAAATAATAGAAGCTTAGAACTGATGTACAATCAGATAAGGTTTGAAGGTCATAAAATGTTTGTACTCTCTGTAATTGTATGTTCATAAGTGATTGCGTATAAGCGACTCACTAGCTTAATTTTATAGGATATGGTTTATCCAACAAACAAACCGCACTGTGACATGAAAATTATCTTATCTCTGATGACATGCTTCGTCCAACTTAAAACTTTGTTTCTATGTTTGTGAAGTGAGCTCAGGAAAGGTAAGAAAGTTTACCAACAGAAAAGTATGGGGCGAACAACCTGCATTTCGGTTTTCTCGGGGCAAATGCCCTTGTGAGGTCAAAGATTAGAGTTGCCGAGTCGCTTACTTTGTCTTGTGACGCAATCGGACGAATATGGTCGAACACTTTTGGTGGTACTTCAGTCTCACTCTTAGGGAGATGAACAGCAGGGTGGTCAATATGGATATCCCATGCTAACATCGTAATATTGCACGGTTTTACCAATTTGATAAGTTAAGGTAACTTGGGCAAGTACTGTGTTGAGTGTACATAACTGGTTTGATTATGTGTCAACACTTCCGACCGTGGCTGGGCAATGGATAAGTTGTTGGAAAATCAACGCTCTGTTACAATATGGTTGACCCTGGTGACCACCAATGAGGTGCCGGATAGGTCTTTCGCTCTAATTCGATCTCCTCGGTACTATTCAAAGATGTGAGCCCGAAACTTGCTAGCAAGTGTCGGGATTGTTGTCCAAACACATTCATCAAACAAAATGGTCAAAGGTACTGGGTTAAAGATATTCGACTAATTTCACCTCGCCTATAGCTAACTCTGTTGCTACAATTATTCAACAGTAAACTCACTGAACTTGGTGTCATAATGAACAACACGGAAGGAGCAACAATGCTGTGTACGACAGGTCAAGATGGTGGTGCATGGCATGTCGCAAGATAAATTCGGTATTGGTCGAATTTTGTAGGTTGTTCGTTGTATCTAGATCTTTTTCGATTTGATGGCTGTTGTTCCAAAGTCACCCTGAAGAATCACAATTTCTGCTAGTGTTGTGAATCCAGAAGGCGGACGACACAATGGTTGTTTCATTGGAGAAACCAATACACTACTTAAGCCTCTCAACNATTTAGTTTTTTCATCTTATCACGTTTGGGCATTATTCCCGAGTTGTGTGCGTAACGCGTATTATGTTCCATGATGACGCACCTACCACCTGGTCAACAGAACTGCAGACTAGTACGCTTGCTAACTGCAATCCTTTACAACTCAGATGTACACAGTGGTTTTCACCTGGTGCCAAGATGGTCTGCGTGTGATTAATACACTTCATTCTATGCTGATCCATTAGGTACAAGGAACTCTGGGAACGTCGGAGGTGTATGACCTACAGAAGTGCGTATTTGCCATTACGTTTAATTACGCTTTGTGTTTAGTTCTGTGCTGTACGGTATCGATTATTTTGCTCCCCACTCGAATCTGCATAACCTCTTACTAAATTCAATAAGAGCTTAATTGTTTTATTTTGGCAGCCAAAGACGTTATGGTTAGTCACAGAATTTCATTTCTTCTGAGCATTTTACATCCTGCGGCAGGTTCTTCGCGCTGACTACTTTGTGCTCCTTCCTCTGGATTACCACGTAACGATAAGCCTGTGGAACCACCTAATTTTTTACGGTTAATTTCGCAGCCGTAAGTCGCAGGTGTTTAGTTTTTTGCTTCAGCTTTAGAGAGGTTAACCGTTGTGTTAGTGGAGAATTGTTAGGCACTCGTCAATTCTTAGTCAGTTACTGAAAAGAAATCACAAAAATGATTGTGTCAAAACTGTGTAACCGTTTTGGCAAGTAGCCTACCAGAGAAAGCTGGTACGTGGCATTTCTTCCGTTGAAGTCCTAATGCGTCGCTTCGTTATGTTTCCAACCGGCTGATCAGAGCACGTTGAGATCAGGTTGTTCTTTTTGAACATTTCTTACATACCTGGCGGGTACGCTTTAAAAAGTTCCTGAATCGTGATTGGACGAGGACTAACGATTAGCTAACTTGACACAAAGTTCAACTGTGATTTTTCTCACCAGTTAGTTTACATCAGGTGTTCCAAATATGAGGAAAACAACGCACTTCCTTAACACCGATCCCTCATTATTTGATTTCACTCACTACTCCATTCACAAGAGCGTAGGTTTTCTATAGGGCGGAAAGCCATCTATATGAACTTGCCTTACCAGGGTGAATTACCAAGTGTATTGTTGACCAGGATGCTCGACATACCGCTAATGAGAACGTTGCATCTTGCACAACTAAGACTAACATTCTCCCCTAAGCCGGCTGTGCGCCTTCAGCTCAAAGACGCGGTGATCAGTAGTTCTACCTCGTTTTGTATCTATTCATTAGCTCGTTCCTATAGAGCAGCTTACATTGGTCACACAACAAGACGCTTGTCGCAGAGAATACGCAAACACCATCCAGCTTGGCTGGTGACCGGACAAAAACGAAGGATTCCTAGCGCAATTTTGACCCACCTAGTTGACACGGGTCACAGAGTTACTGCTATTTCACATTTTACAGGGCTAGTTATTTCACACGACCTTGCTCGCCACGTTTTGACTTTTGATGAAACCTCCGGGTATATCTGAACAGTTGTTTTTTTACAGGTTGGTGATCTTCAGACAAGTTATCAGCTGGCTAGACGCGCTTTAGCAATCTTCCCAAACAACGCTGAGATGCTGCATCTGTTACGGCGGCTCTATGACTTCTTTCGGTCTACGTGACTCAACTACCACAAATACTTGGGTGTCTCTCGGCATATGCTTATAAGCATGACGTCCAAACGACCCGGCAAAAATTGGCATCTGTTATCAACTTTATACAGTCAGTAGTTTCGTTACATACTTGATGCGCTGCTAATAAATGCTGTTCAGTAGTGATTCCTTCATGCATCTGAATTTATAGTTTACGTACGACGTCTTTCGATTATGCTGAAGCTTGTACTTTGTAAGTATTATGGGTGTTATTCAAAGTGAAGATATTTTCTTCTTGTACTCTGTATCATTTTGTCGGTGACAGACCGCCCGTCAAAATAAACCGATGGTTTTCTAGAACCGGTTGAAAGTAAAACTGATGGGCAACCGGAAATTTTAGCTGTCCACCCGTAGTGTAGTCGGTATTTGTATGGCTCAGTTTTTGAAATACCCTTTTCACCTGTGTGGTCAATAGCATTGTTCTCTACTTATTTTTAATTTTGGAACTGACTTTTCAATCCAAATCTATGTATGTATTCGTTGATATTGTGACGTTTATCGTTTCTGTCCAGTTTTTGCGTGCACTGTCACAATTGCCTGTCCATTTCCTGATGCCTTTCAGCCTTGGTCGTACGTTTACCTGAAATTTAGGAAGTTCCGAAGTATTAGTTCACCGACTAGAATAAGAAGTGTTATTCTTGAGAAGCTATCACAAATATTTCTGCCAGTATTTCTACTTAGTATCGAATAGGTAAGAGAGTAAGGCTGCTCGCGCTCATAGGGTCTGCTTTCAGATGACTTCAAATACCATTGGAATCGTGGGTATTAACGTGGTCACGGATCACAGACGACTGGTGGTTGAAAATAAATTGTGGACAGTGAGTGTAGATGGATGTTAAATGTGAGTGCACAAATGACAAACGACGAAGAAACTCGTAAATAATAGAAGCTTAGAACTGATGTACAATCAGATAAGGTTTGAAGGTCATAAAATGTTTGTACTCTCTGTAATTGTATGTTCATAAGTGATTGCGTATAAGCGACTCACTAGCTTAATTTTATAGGATATGGTTTATCCAACAAACAAACCGCACTGTGACATGAAAATTATCTTATCTCTGATGACATGCTTCGTCCAACTTAAAACTTTGTTTCTATGTTTGTGAAGTGAGCTCAGGAAAGGTAAGAAAGTTTACCAACAGAAAAGTATGGGGCGAACAACCTGCATTTCGGTTTTCTCGGGGCAAATGCCCTTGTGAGGTCAAAGATTAGAGTTGCCGAGTCGCTTACTTTGTCTTGTGACGCAATCGGACGAATATGGTCGAACACTTTTGGTGGTACTTCAGTCTCACTCTTAGGGAGATGAACAGCAGGGTGGTCAATATGGATATCCCATGCTAACATCGTAATATTGCACGGTTTTACCAATTTGATAAGTTAAGGTAACTTGGGCAAGTACTGTGTTGAGTGTACATAACTGGTTTGATTATGTGTCAACACTTCCGACCGTGGCTGGGCAATGGATAAGTTGTTGGAAAATCAACGCTCTGTTACAATATGGTTGACCCTGGTGACCACCAATGAGGTGCCGGATAGGTCTTTCGCTCTAATTCGATCTCCTCGGTACTATTCAAAGATGTGAGCCCGAAACTTGCTAGCAAGTGTCGGGATTGTTGTCCAAACACATTCATCAAACAAAATGGTCAAAGGTACTGGGTTAAAGATATTCGACTAATTTCACCTCGCCTATAGCTAACTCTGTTGCTACAATTATTCAACAGTAAACTCACTGAACTTGGTGTCATAATGAACAACACGGAAGGAGCAACAATGCTGTGTACGACAGGTCAAGATGGTGGTGCATGGCATGTCGCAAGATAAATTCGGTATTGGTCGAATTTTGTAGGTTGTTCGTTGTATCTAGATCTTTTTCGATTTGATGGCTGTTGTTCCAAAGTCACCCTGAAGAATCACAATTTCTGCTAGTGTTGTGAATCCAGAAGGCGGACGACACAATGGTTGTTTCATTGGAGAAACCAATACACTACTTAAGCCTCTCAACGGGACTAGGAACAAAAACACTCATTTGCACACCGCACTCTTCTGCGATCAGCACCTACTTCATGGCGGCCACCCCACCTTCGCAGGGCCCCTTCGCCCTGCCCTTGAGCAGCATCCGCAGGGCCGCCAGCTTCGCCCGGTCCGCCTTCACTCCGACCGCTTCCGCCACGTCCTCAAAGTTCTCCAGGAAACTCCGAACATTCCCATCCTCAAACGGCTGTGGCCACGGGGTCTTCATCCGTGTATCCTGGTCACGGCACCAATTGTTGTGAATCCAGAAGGCGGACGACACAATGGTTATTTTATTGGAGAAACCAATACACTACTTAGGCCTCTCAACGGGACTAGGAACAAAACACTCATTTGCACACCGCACTCTTCTGAGGACGCTCCGGTCGCTTTGGACACCATGTCTCAGTTCCGTCATGTGGCGACACCCATTACATGTCATTCTGCCTTCCAACGATCCTTCCCATATCTCTCCCGTATTTATCCCTCGATCATTTCGATCCATGCGGCTACTGAATAGTGGTGTGAGTAGTATGATGCGACCGTCTATCCTCACTACACTAGTTTTATCATAGAGCTCACCGACATTTACGATGATGTACTAACAATTATGCACTCAATGTAAAGCAACTAGCACACTGACACTGCCCACGTAGTGTGCGAATGTAATGATGTAATGGTTTTCGGAATAGTGATTTCCGAGGAAATCGAAGCAGATAATGAGGTTTTTAACCAATCAAACGTTGCTGAGGAATTGCTTGAAAATCAGAAGCAACGTTATTCGGATATTCAAACCGACCAAGACATTACTCTTGGACAGGTGCGGTGCGTTTTTTTCAGAGATGCCTATCCAAGTCACCAGGAACACTTCATAACTTTTCGATGCAATTTGTTACTTCTGTTTTTTCCGTCACTTGCGCCATTAGTTATTTCATTCTTCAGAAGCTAACAGTATAAATGCTTTCATCTCTTAAGATATATTTCAGAAGAGAACTCGAAGTATCGTGATGTTTTCATTTACAAAGTGTTTGCGTGATACAATAAACAATGGTATTCACAATAATTTTAGAAGTGGAACTTCCATTCACCATTCAGTGAACCAAAGTTTCAGGGGCTAATTAAGCTGGGTAACATGGTTTTTAGCATTTTAACTAGTCCGAATATATTCTTTTTTGAAACCGTTTGCCAACCAACGTTTTGCTCCTGTCATTTTTGTTATATCGTACGATGAAGGATGTGGCAGCATGTAGTTCGTGGACGGTTTGACCGTATCCGGTTATCGAGAGATCTCTGTTCCACATTTTTGTAACAGAAAAGTCCGAAATCTCTCATCTCATTTTCCCTAACCGCATTTTGCATGGTACGATTGTACTACAATAGCCCCCGGTGTTAGTTGTAAACAGAAGCAAAACAAAAATCACTGAAAACTGACCAATAGTTATGCTCCACTGACTGAGTATTGGATGTACTGGGGAACTCAGCTGGATGTCGTAAACGTCGTGTTTCAAAGCGATTTCATTTATTAACTTTCAATTTTCAGCCATCTGACGTACTTTGTCACCTTCTTATTGTCGCGCACTTGGCTAATGAGTTAAAAATTAAGCTGTGACAAGAAGGGCACTAACGAAGTTTAGCTCATTAGAGAAACTTATTATGGAAGAACAAGAGTGTCTACGTCGCGCGGCAGTGGTTTTGCGTCTTGATTGTTCAATTGAGCGTTATTTTCCACAACTTCGTTTTGTGTACTTTGATTCAGATACATCTTCAAACAAATCGTTCCAATCATCAGCCTCTTACAAACAAGCGGCTGATCACTGTTCTGTTTTGCAGGCGTTGATCAGCTTCATTTCTGCTCGCAACGGCTTTCACGAGAGTCTTGACCGGTTGCTTGCTCTTTACTGAACTGTCCCTGCACTTCAACTTCGTTACACTTCTAGCGGAGTGGTATATGAAAGGGTTTGTTCGTAATCCGGTGTTTTATTGTTCCTGCATTTTTTAAATAGGTGGCAATCATTGTAATTCGTGGAGGTTATTAGGTAATTCGTCATCACTTAATGCCATCTGTGTGCTCAGAATTATGATTTCTTCCCCGTATGGAACACCGATTTAGTCAGTGTGGTCTGCAGGCGTACTGGTGTTTTCTGACAAGCGAATACCCTTGGTAGCTTGCTTGACTGCATATAGGCCTTTAGAAACTCATAAAAAGTGTTTAAAGCAACAAATATCAAGTTCGACTTGGAACAGCCGTAATATGCAGAAACTATCCCCGTATGAAACAGCTACACCTTTCACCGTTTTATTTCGGTTTTCAACATTGAAGCGCACTTCTTATGAGAGACAATGGGTGCAAATTTATTGTAGAATGAGTGTTGATCAGTGTAATGTAATAATTACCACGAAAGACCAACTTCCTAATTTGAAATTCGATCAAACATTGCAATTTTACGTAACATCTGCACTGTATTCTTGTTTTGTATAGTGATTGACTGAAGCCAACTGCTGTCATCAAACCCAAAGCAAAACACATTAGTTCAGTGTTGTTCGATAATTAACGTGTACAACACAATTTTGCTTGCTGGTAGAACTTCATTTGAAGACGTACGTTTTATTCCGACTTAATTAAGTCAAATAGAAAGGTCTACCTTTACAATGTCAATAATGACAGAGGAACTTGTCGTTACTCATTCATCAGTTGTTATTGTGAATTTGTTCATTTATCAAACACGAAAGGGTTACAGTTTCATAAAGTAAAGAAGCACACAAAACTTCGATGTTCCGAGTGACTACATTGGACGGTGAAGAACTTGTTTCCTGAGTCGAAAAAGATTTCAAATTGAACACCATGCACACTTGAAAGCAGCCTCAGCATTTAGATGAACTTTTCAGGGAGCCATCTCCAAAAGACGCTATGTTCGTTGTTATTATAGTTCATCAGCAGTGTACATCTACGCCCAGACTGAAATTTGCACTGCTGCCTCCGTGCTTGTTGGGACTAGCGTAGTAACCATAACACCAGTGACATCACAATAGGCATGACTGAATGACCCTATCAAAACGATCAACCACGATTTTGTGTGAAGGGCGTTTAGCTTTACCGATCACTAGAAAAGCGAAAAAAATGGCACCGTTCTGTTCCATTCAGTTGATAATTACGTGATCGAGACTTCTCACTTAGGTTACTGTCTTCATTAAAGTAACTAAGCAATGAAATGTACGGAAGGGCTGAATGTGGTATGCAAGATAGATATCTTAACAAAGAAGATAAGAGAGCCTCTCATAAAAACTGCGTTCCTGACTGACATGTTTCCAGAATTATGAAAGCCTGTATGTATGAAACAAAATTGCTCGCAGCTGAAAACTTAGTTCACTGGCTCTCAACCTCTAGGTTGAAGGATATTTTTTGTGAGTAGCATGACGTGAGTGAAACTGTAAATGAAAAAGACGTGTTCTTTTCATTATGTTCATTATTTACGCAACTGATCTTTGAAACATTTGGCTTTGTTTGAACTGAAGTGGCTCACTGGAGCAAAACCACTCCGTCATTTCGTGTAACGCCCTCGATTTGCTTCTGGGTATGCTAGTCATATGTTCAATGATTGGTCTTAAAAAAACAATTATATGCCGACTTTGTTCTACCGAACGCTTTGTACCTCTAAACTCTCGATGGGATGTATACCAGAGACTAATAGTCTGTGATGTAAGGTTTCGTTTAAAAGTGCATCTGACTTATTCACTTTACGGACCCAAGGGAAAATTTAACGGATTTCCAGAATCAATCGACGTGCAAGAAAATCAACTTGTGCAAACAGTGTTCACTGTAGAAGCGTGCGCAAGGTTGTGTTTTCGACTACAAGATGAGTATGCGTTTGGCAAGTTAGCTGAAAGGCTCTGCTGCTATTTCGTGCAATGCGTCTGTGCGACTTTTAACCTTTGAGTATCTTGATAATTACGACTAAAGCAAAAAATGAGCTGAACTCTTGATAGGATGTACGCTGTGCTATAGTCATTAAGGAAGAGATTGCTTGATAAGCTTTTGGAGGTGAAAAAATGAGTGAGTTAATTATTTGGAAGGGAACATTCTGTCGAAGGTTTGGGTATCAAACTCAAATCGTTCGTTTACTGACCTTTGTCTAAATCAACTGAAGTACAAAGCTAAATAAGACATTTGATATATGTATACATATATATTATTCTTTTTCTGTCAGAAGGTTTTTCATCGTATCTGACTGTAAAAAGTTTATTAATAGAAAAAAATCATTTTATAGTTTGTTCGCCGCAAAAATAGCATCAGTTTAAACAATATACGAGGAAAATAAGATAACGTCTTCCAGTCACTCCTAAGTGGTAACTTTTGTTTGAAAATGGGTCAATCGGATTTGCAGTGCTAGTTTGGACAAGGTTAAGAAGAATGGGTTAGCTACAATAAGAAACACATGCGAAAGGATTTCCTCCCAGTTTATTCGACCGTTAAAAATTTCCTACTTACCTTTTAACCACAGGCGATGCTGAGTAGATTGTACGTTATGGGATTTTCAAACTTCGATTTCTCCAGGTGACCTACACAGAGAAAACCTAAACTGAGTTTTCAACATCCCACTCAAGTGTCAGCTTCAAAACTGCTTGATTGTAGGCATTAAGAAGGACCTGTATACAACGGTTTAATCTTACTGGGTCAAGTAAACTGTTTATCACTGTTCTGTGAATCGTTTGAAAATAAAGGTCAGCTACTCAATCTGATATCACAGGAAGTGGCTGGTTAGTTGTCAGTTATACTAGAAAAAAATTAAAGAAGACCAAGCTAGTCGACTAAATTTCAAGTTATAAGCAACATGTAAACAGGAGAATGGTTAGGTGATCGATTTATAGGAAAGCGAAAGAAAAGGAATCTGCCTTCTACTGGAACGTTTATGAAAACATTTACTAAAGCTACTATCGTGGCATTGAATTCCAATCCAAATATGAAACACTGTGAGTCAATGTAACTTACCGTCTGTTAACAGCTTTTGTCTGATTTACTTCGCTAAACTTTTTGTAAGGAACCTCCTGCTTTCATTTTATTGACAGTTCATCCCTGTTTAATTTGATGGGCATTAAAGAAACAATAGGGTGTGTAGGTGAATAGATTCCAAAGGATAAATTTATCAGATTGCAGTGCTTCAATTTCTCACTTGGTGAGGTACGTAAAACAAAGGGTAGTTGTTTGCTGCCGGCACTGGTAATTTGTCCGTTCCTTCGCACTCAAACCCGAATAAACACGGCTCATGTCAACCTTCTTATCAGTGGTAGTTCAGCTGTGTGTATTCTCGAGGCACCTATTTTGACTTTCGAGCACCAAGTTTATTTGCTAACTGGTTGTTACGCCTTGAAGAACGTTCACATTTCAATATAAATTCAGGATTCTCCTGGACTTTTCACCCACCCACTTTGAACACGAACTCGCACAGTATCACAGGGCGTTGAACTACTGTTCATACTATTTTTGTGCCGTTGAGGCTACATCAGATGTAAACGGAATGTCATATCCAAACGCCTAGTTTCACATCTTTGAGTAATGCTCAAGCAACAGGGTGGGCTCGTCAGTCAATTTCAGACACTTGTAAACACTTTTTTAACGTTGAAAAAACTAAAGTTACGATGCATGTTAATAGACTTTGTAAAAAGCATGTGGAGCGTGATTCAGTGCAACGCAGAACAACCGGTGAAGACATATTATAGTATAGCGTGGTATAACATGTTATGCATCTTTACTGAACCTCCAGTGGCCATTAGTTGACCATTCTGGCTGGTGCATTCACAAGCGTTATGTTCGAAAATAAGATTTCAACTGAAGAGACGGACATAATGGTTGGGTTAATGTAATTCAAATAGCCACCATTCCAGAACTCAGTAGGCGAAAGATCGTAATCAGACCGTGCAAAACAGTTACACTTAAGACAGCATGGACATACTCGTAAACACCATGATGTGAAGTCAGTAACATGAACTGAATTGTGTCCTCTTATAATAATGTAGACTCCAGCCTAACTTCCACTCGTCAAAAACACGAAATAATAAATAACAGAAGAAATTGTAATGGGTAGCTTATTTTTTAGTTAGAATAGCTGAAAAATCCCTCTGGGTGCCAGTTCGACACTTCCAGCTGTTTCGACACATATAAGAGGATGGAGTTGATCTGTCATACTTTTATCCCGAAGTGAAACACGTTTCTTTTGACAGCCATCAAGAAGCGCTTGTTCACTGCTTTCATCAAAAGGGTGTTTTTTATGTTAGATCATGAAGAGGTGGGTTGGTATTACTAGTGATTAATGAAGGATTTTGTTAATTTCAGCTTAAAAATCATACCCATTTGATCTTCGCCTCCACGTTCACGTAACTTTCCCAATCAATTTGTATTCGAAAGCAGTGGTAGCTTCAAGTTTCACTGTTGTTAGAACTCGTTGGTAGTGCATGTGCTTGTCACGACCACTCATGTTGAAAAAAAGATCCTGAATTAAGCCAGATTATGCCAGCTTCAGGTTGATCATTTTGACAAGTCTGAAAACTCCGCTTAACATCCAGTTCGGTACTGACTCAATTGTCATTGGGTGGGTGTTGGGAATCGTTGGATGACGCGATGAATTCTACTCTATTTCACTAGGATGTTCCACATTGACACGCGTCCCTGTGGTTATTATGGTCGTTCACAGATTGTGAACTCCGTGAATCGCCGTGATGTGCGGCTCCGGATGAGACAACAACCTCTATGTGAACTCACTGAATGAAACATTTCACTTGGCTTGGTTACTGGGCACTGTCATGTTAACAATGTTATGGATTATACTGCATATTGTTTCGTGTTAAATAAAGTTTGGGACCAGCTTCACTTTCAAAGCACGCATTGTGACATCAGTAAATACAGTTAAGTTTTGAATAATGCTTAGTGTATAGATTGTCTCCGGACACACTGAACTGAGTTTTCTCCCAAAATGGCTGCTACGGATTACACGGTAATATTAGTAATAAAACAGAAACGGGCGCGACACAGTTGGGCATAATGTATGCTAACTTAATTGATCAGAAGAACGTGCAGAAACGTAGAGCGATAATAAAGGCACTGTTAAATCACGGCTGGCTTTCCAGGATAATCCAATCAACGACATAAGTGACAAACCCAATAGCGCTGATTCAAGGGATCATATATACTTGGCCATCTTGTAAATTCGGGAGAACGTCACAAGAGGCGCTCCTAATGAACCAAATCTACACGGCATTGTTGATAAAATTACAATAAGAATGCTCTCCCGCCTTCTATATGGAGTAAAAGGATATTAAAATCACTGAATAGGAAAGGTGTGCAAAATGGAGTAACCAAATTCGAATCCGTAATGTGGCCACCGATCAGCGGAAATAAGCTCAATAATATTCACCCAAACCTATCTTTATCTCACGAAGTGAAGTCGAACAATAGCTTACCTTTTTTGGATGTACTCACAACTAGACGTGCGGATGGTACTTTACAACGCTCAGTTCACCGCAAAGCAACTTGGGGTGGTCAGTATCT
>QNGE01002491.1:0-27594 GCA_008508345.1 Paragonimus westermani | reverse complement strand
GGGTTGCCATGGTCATGATTACATAATAAGTGGTGTGCTTGTATGTGTGTCTAGTCCCTGTGTGTCGTTAAATATTTGATGTATATAACTGGCATGTTTTACGTTTGCGACTGATGAGAGTAAATGAAATGTTAATATATGACAACTCCGGAGGTCAATTTTGTTACTTAATTGTCGTCCAATTCACAACCGTTTGATGTAGTTATGTGACTAATTGCTCTTGATTTCTTCTCGCTTGACAACCATGATGGTATAAAATGTTATGTAATTGGACCGATGATGAATAACCGAAAACAGACTGTTCGCCAAAATCACCTTTGTCTTCTAATATCGCAATATGTCTTCTTTCTGCCCTGATGAAACTTAGAACAGGTTATTTTTACGAGCAAATCAAACGACCCAACGAATTTTGTGTTCTTCACCGCACTAAGCGTAGAGTGACAAACGTACCAAATAAACTTTACTCAATTCAACACCTGGTTTTTTATACAAAGAACCATGTGTTCAAGACAATAGTGCTTTAATTAGCTCTCGTTTTCTCCGTCGACTGGCCAAGTTTGTTGAGGGTATAGTTGTCCGAAGAGACAGTTTAATTCACTGCACTAATCTTCTGTTTACACAAACGGTCGCTTTCGGTGGTAAGTTTTCGATTTATATGTTATTCTGCATTATCTCACATGAGAGAGTCTGTGCATTTTGGTAGTTTATATTTGGTATTTTAACAGGAAGCATGCCAAACCGAATGTAACTGTGTTTATTTCGGCAATGCAACAAAGCTGGTTGAAAGAATGAGTTGTGATCATCGAGGGTCACATACACGTCTAATACAGAGTATCAAACGACACCGAACTGCATTATTCTCTTCCCGTATAACAGCGAATATTTGATCTGCTTACTTGGACAACAATACTGGTATTGCTTTGTTCGCGCACGTCAAACTAGTGATGAGTGATCGCAAAAACCTTCACACAAGATTTATGTTCAACTTTGCATTGTACCATAGATTCATCAGCTCAAGTTAATCCAATATTTGGAACACCGCAGTCGATTATCTGAGTTCGTCTGGAGTCAACAAACGGTGTAAGTAATTTCTACCGGTTTAATTTTTAATTAGATACCTGATCTCCGAAAACTGCTGTTAAGAGAATGGGGGCAAAATATGCATTTTGGACTACTTTTGTTTTTCATTTGTACGTAAAATATCTTAATTAGAAGCTCCGGTCACAGCTTCTTTCGACTCGGTCGGACGCAGAATCAGAATTGCGTGAACGATGTGGATAGCAATGGAACATATATTTTTAGTACTGATATATGGAGAAATTGCGTTCTTAGTCAACAATGCAATGCGGTGTCAGACGGTGAAGGCGATAAACTCATTTGAGCGGAACAAGTAAACCTCACATGCGGACACCTCCCCTTTTCAAGACAATCTGTCACCAGGGCGAGCAAAGTTACAGCACCTAGCAAAACTTTTGTCGACTTCACAAGTGACTGGCAAATCAACCATGGCGGTAAATTATCAAGCTTAAACTCAAGTCAGCTGGGATTTGACTAGGGAAGAGTTTAAACATCTCGAAGACGACGACGATGTGCACTTTGAGACGAACAGGTAATGTATTTGACAATAAAGAAGGGGCGCTCTTTAGGTGATAATCGAAAACAGTGCGTCTCTGCTGAGCGTTGCCGGTTACCGGCATATTGTTAATGATGAAAACTTCTAGTCAAAAAAAACAAGGGGAGGTATTTGACAGAAAAAGTCAAGTAAAACTGGCGATCAATGATAGTCATTGGAATACGCTGGGGAGGTATGTGGTCCTCTCATAACAAATTTTACTCATATGTGCAAGCCAACTTTCTATCATGGCAGGACATTCCATATCGTAGTCTCATGGAAATTCAACCGTTTTGAAAGTTAATATGATTGTCTTGTGATGTTTTGGGTTTTGACACAGGCCACCGAAAGTTTATGTTATTTTGAGGGACGAAAAAGTGGCAAGCGCTGTTCTGTGTGACCGTACAGGTTAGTCCTACTTGGTCTCTCCAGTGGAACAATAAATCACAAATTCATCAGTATTTTGACATCAGTTTAATAAGGGTTCAACAATCGTTTTTTTAATCACCTATGACGATAAAGCACGTTACCTATTTGCTTCTCCTCATACATTAACCGTGCTTTAGGTCGTCAAACGTTTTAGAGTGATACATAGCATGTAAAACTGAATTTATGTCAATTCCAGGTGTAATTGTGAAACCCTCGGCGATGCTCATTGTATTTCTGCAAACTCTTCGTCTTGGTACAATAGTAATCTAAGCCCAGTCACTCGTTTTAATTTCTCGAATTCAACAACGTACGGGCAAAATATGGAATAACCATAATTGGCTTGAAATTACTAACCATCCTTAATCGATTTTGACCACTTTAATTGTGTAACATTGATTGATATAGTCTTCTGTTTATTCGAAGACAAAAACAATAGGGAAGCCTAAGCAATACTCTCAAGCGAATGTGGCTGAGAGTTTGCATATGGTAATTCAGTCGTACTCAACGTGAGGTTAGCGGTGCAATGGTCAGCACGGTGGTTTCATAGAAGCGCCGTCGTAGTACCAATCCCGGTCGTGGAAAAGATAGCATTACTAACGAGCTCTAACGAGAGCAAAACTCGAGTCCAACGCGCTTTTTGAAGGAACTGATTAGTAAGTATATGAAAAAGCAACAGCTACAATCAGTTGTGAGTTATGCTCAATCCATAACAACCAGATCCCTGACCAAGAAAAATATTAGTATCAACAAACCTTGGAGATATTCTCTTAACTCACTACTGAGGAGTTCTTTTTCAATCTCTTTTATCAATTATAACGAAAAGAGTAAATCAAGGAGGGCGATCAATTTTTCGTGACTTAAGAGTGAGCATTGCTGAAACTGAAGGCAATTACTGGCGAAAGGAACCAAAATCAGATTAGCTCATCAACTGCTTATCATGCTTCTGTGCATTGTACGAAGTAAGTTGGTTAAATAACTAATTTGTCTGACTGATACTGGAAAGCTGCACATAACGATTTATTTCATGATACGCATAAATCCAGTTCAGGAAAACAGATTTGACTTTACCGGTAGGTACAATCTAAGTGATAGAAGTTAGAAAAACTGGTTCAGTCTAATCGACCCATCTGTATTCCATATAACGTGGTGGCACTGTTTTCAGTTATATACTGATTACG
This sequence comes from Paragonimus westermani, assembly GCA_008508345.1. Lineage (NCBI taxonomy): Eukaryota > Metazoa > Platyhelminthes > Trematoda > Plagiorchiida > Troglotrematidae > Paragonimus > Paragonimus westermani. The sequence continues at coordinate 24,375 of QNGE01002491.1, read as the reverse complement.
GTCAGTTCGTAGAAATATGACCACTAGCTCAGTTCGCTTTCTGAAACCCATCACAGTCTAGAAATGTCAGCAATTGTTAGCCTTTATTATAATCTGGTCCACGTACAAAATTTTCATTATTCTTAGTCATAACACCAAATTTTGTAACCAGCGTGAAATTTACCTGAAATATCTGATTAAGCTTTACTTGAGTGCACTTGGCAGGTTCTAAGTGTGATTTCACAACCAATTCCTACTCGTCGGAAGCGCATGACCACTGCTCATCTGGTGAACACCAGCCACACATCCTACTTTAGAGGGTCTGGAAATAACAACCCAGTTGCGGGTAACTTTTGTCGTTCATCTATGACACAGTGGCGTCCGCCCAGCAGTGCAGATCTTAAGACCGTCTGCAACAAATGTATGGAAACGTGAACCGTTTGTAATATGCAAAGTGTGTTTCGTGACATTTCGATGCGTATCTGGATGTGGACATTTGAGTTGCTCAGATTATTTCACAGTGTGGGGATTATTTTCCACTATGGATAATTCTATATTAGGGAGATAGAATTATGCAGGTTCGGCGAACTTCAGACAGTACCATGATTATTATCATCACTAACATCCTGGACAGCAATCCGTCGCTGATCCTTACTGAAGCTTAACTGCCACAAAGCCGTGGAGTAAAAAGAGAATCCTACACAGGAAGAGAAAAGAACATGGAGGGGAGGAGAATAGATCTGACTACCCAAAATAGCTAAGTCTGTAATCAATCATTCAAAGTCAAGGTGCGTACTCCTTTCGGACAGACAACCGAGCTATATGTAAAAATAAAACGTCATCAGTATGTAAACAGCAACACAAGTTTCACTGTCGTGATAAAAATAAAGTAGCGCACAAGTCTTCCTCTTTGTGTTTGATCATCGAGCTAGTTATAGCTCAATCGATATTAAAACGTGAAGTAATTTAAGTGGGAAAATCGGGCAATAAGGATTATGGACTGCTTGTTCCCTGGCAGTTATGCATTCATTGTTGTGGATTTCGGTTTTGAATGACTACTTAGCCAACCAAACAAAAATCACTGCTGCCAATGAGTGATGTCGAAATCTATACACTGTCATGGAGTTCAGATTGACGGTTTGGGTTGAAATGCATCTCAGTGATGTGTTCTTTGACCCTGGCGACTGCAGGGCTTATACAGGCTTCATGTATAAACAGTTAATCGGAGTGCGTAATCAACTGACGGTCGATCTAACAGTGGACAACATCCCTCGTCTGATCAACTTATCTGTGTTTAGTCGGAACTCTGTAGACCACACCGAAAGACTGACTGGGGTCAGCCCGTTAATCTTCATCGACTAGATATGCGATGGGGGATTTAGTGGGAACAAGCCCAAGGCAAGTTGACTGATGTTTGGTTCATTTGGATAGACACCGAGTCGTGTGACATACACATACCGATATACATCAGGAGAATGAGTGCTCAGGCACAGACTAGTCGGGGAAAGTGAGTTTGTCTTTCAGGCTCTGTGATTAACCTTCTGCAAAGCCTTTTGTGGAGATTACACATCAGTGTGTGGCAGAGTTGAAGGATGCGCGCATGTGTTGTAGTATCACTTTCGGTCAGAGGCAGATAAAAACGGTTTGCTCTCTTCTAGTGCAACCCGACCTTGGGTCCTAAGTACTACCAGGTTTTGGCTCACAAAATGATCCAGGTAGCAACTGTCCCTTACCAGACTAGTCACTTTATCCAGTTTCTCGTCCAGCGTATCTGTAGAGCAACGTTTCCTTGCTGTACTCACAAGGCAAAAGGTGGAGTTTCGTTCCGTTTCAAGGGTATAGCTATTAAAATACGCAAGATGCGCTGTCCATTCTGCCATGCAATAAACGGGGCTCAGTGAACCACCATCTTACTGTCTTCCCGCGCTTGCGCCTAAGGATTGGAGTGCTTTTCTAAACCCAGTTCAGAACTAGGCAGGTGATTAATTGAGTGACTGGGAGCTGGTATTATATGTGGACAATTGGAAAAAAGGAAAATGCCATCTATGTACTGTTGATAACACTACATACTGCCAGTAGACTGGCTTGATTGTTGACGCCCCAGTTTACTGTTGAAAATAATTGCCAGTAATGGGTCTAATAGGGAACCCGGTGGGCCTCGTCATTCTAACTATACAATCGGTTGTTAGATTGGAATTGACCGTCGAGAATAAACTGCAGAAGCAGGTCTTTCTCGCGGTTGATCTTGGTGATTTTCTGTTTGATTGACGACACAAATGTTTGGAATTTTGCAACGCTTTAAGTGATTTATGGATAATCTGTTGGACCTCCTCAGATTGTTTACAAAACTTTTGGACTCGTTGAGGTGATAGAATCGTAGTGATAGGATAACAGATTTTCCTAGCAAACTGATCGTCACGGCTTTCTTCTGTGACAAAACGGGGAAGTTCGTGAGAGTATCTATCACTATTGTGGAGTGAACCTGTGAACTTATGAGTTAAGTTTATTATTAGGTTGGAATTGCTGAAAACCCTCCATCGTAGACTCTTTCAAACCAGTGTATTCATTACTACTGTTACAACGTTCTAATTTGCATTCGCATACAGAAGTTATCTGGGAGTGTTTAGGAAGTGGTTTAACTCCAATTTCAAGGTCATGCCAAAAAGTCCGAATCCACTGTTCTCATTGATGACTTTGAAAAGCTGTTGGGCGTAGAATCAGAGTACCTAACGTTGGAGGCATTTTACAGTCTACCTTTTGATGGCATTTTGCCAAGCTTTTTCTCGGGAACGTTTTTTACTGCCGATAAGTGTGAGAGCAGTGTGAACGCGTTGACCGAAAGTTAAACAACAACCGCTTACAAGATCATCTTTTACCCTATTATTTACACAGAATACGTTTGTGTATACGCATGATCGTAAACGTATATCTAAAAATCAGCCCATCACATATGTCTATTTAACACTCCGTCCATCGCATTCATAAAACTTTCTGTGTTAATATGCAGCTAGTCCTACGCGAAACGTCCACATACATAACACCAGTACACATATTCTTTGTAGAATATATATACCTATGGTATTGTTTTCCGAATCCACGTTAGGTTAAGATCAAAAGGACCGGTGATTGAGCATTGATATATATTGGAATCTTTGCTGTTTAATGTTTTGTATAACAAAAGAAAGTGGTTACAAGTTCAAAGTTATTTCTAATAACTTCGGTTGCTCAGAAAAGTTGACCTGTTGGCACTACATTTAAAAGACGCATTCGTGTGGTGTCTTCTCCATAGGTATTTCGTACCATGTGAATACATACGAACGATTAACCATTTCATAGTAGAACAGGTAAAGCGATGATACAATCGTCTATGAGCAAGCAAAGCAATCTGATATATTTGATTAAACACACCTCAGCAAAGTGTAGGATGCGTCGTTTCGATGTACGGAAGAGGACTGCGCCGGTGACGTACATTCTATGGTCTGTTTCCAGTGTGAGTATGACGAATGAAGAGGTATCTAGTGTAGTCGGTGCGTCTACCTAGGTTCGTAACCGGTTTGAAGTGTTTCATCAACGTGAGCACCCAGAGACTGATCGATCTCACTTATGAAGCCTAAATGAAATTAAAGTTAGTGAATGAAACATTGTAAATCGCATTTAGAGCTGACTTGTTCATTACGGCTCCCTTGGCTTGACGTGTTGTTGAAGCGTTCGGCATCTGAGCTGTGGGACCAGAGGCGGTTTCACACACCTGCCTGCTGCTGCATGAATATGGCTTTGACGGAAAGAGCCCGCTGTTGATGGGGCGGATGAGGATGAGAGTCGTTCAGCGAACATTTTGTGTGCACCTTGGACCGGGACTATGCGTTAACCCATGTGACCTTGAGCGTTGGAAGTGGGACGAGTGTATGTTAGATATGCCTGAAGCCTGGGGTCTGCTGATCATATGCAAGGTGACTGGTCCACTAGGTTTGACTCACTGCAGCGGGCCGTTGCGATAGTATGATTTCAATGTAAGAAAATTTCACGATTGTCTCGCCACATGACTTTTTGTTTTCCCTGGTGTGGAAGCAATGCTGGCCAGTCCCCTTTTAAAGTAGTGTATGGGAACGTAATTCCTTTCACAGCTTACTATCGGTGCCTGTTAGTTTTGCGAACTGGGCGTACTTCAGGTCTCCCTTGTAAGTTGTCTAGCCAGACGTAATTGTGGATTTCCTGTTGACTGCTCATTCATTCCAGCGGTGGCTGATTTCACCTCTTACACTTCGTCACAATTCAGCGTCTCGACCAATGGACTGCTAGGGAAGTGATGTGGTGTCTTTTTCTCTTTTCAGTTCATCAGCCGTCATCATTTGAAATTGGCCGATTGATAACTTACTATGGCTATTCTGCAACCTGATCCCTGTCAGTTTAGTAAAAAGGAAATCTAGTATGAAACAACGTTTTACCCAACTGCGGTCTGATAACCTTCCACTGAATCCAGTTTACCTAAATGTTGCAGAATTTACTGCCGAAATCTGTGGTATCAGTTCGAGCCCTAAATTGCATTTATCTGATTAAGACAGATAAATTAAGGTGGGTTATGTGCAGTCACACCAGCAGAGGGCCTGTACACAGCACACAAAATAAGAAGGTGGATGTGATGATCTTCTGATTTGGGTTGTTTTGCATGCAACTAAAACTGTGGGACGAAAAAGGAGCATGGTTCTTCGGGTGAGCGCGGGTGCTGTAACCGCATACCGTGTCTTAATTATATAAGCACGAGTTCATTCGCATATATCGATTACGTAATCAGATGAAAGGTTACAGTTGGCGAGTACATGTGAGTAGAAAGGTTGATCAGTTTAGAACCACCTTCGTGTTCCAACAGCTGAGAACAGTTCATGGCAGTGTGATAAATCGTAATTGTCTTGTCTTATAACCTTACGGATTTCTGAGCTCTAACGTCGTAACTTCTCCCCTTTTTTTTAGTGAACCGGTTTTGTTTAAGTTACGCATGCTGAGTACCATCCATTCACACTTTGATTATTTTTTAAACACCACACACTTATAGGCAGTGTGCTTTAAGTTTGACAGCAATTCTTTGTACATTGTTGCACGCCTGATGGAACGTAGTCGGTGGGTTTGGACGGGATATTCCTTCTGCTTTCAATGTGATGCAGCTTCCCTTTCCAGATAACTGAAAGGGATTGGGTCTAGATTGACTATTAATTCATTTCTCGTTGTTGCTGACTTGTATTGTACTGAGGAAAAACACACGATCGGCGTTCCTCATTAGTGCGCTATTAAAATTTAAACTCCGTAAAACTGCATGACTAACTAGCCAACACTGGTTAGAATGTTCCAGCTTGAGTTACAACATAGACTGTTTGTTGACTCACATTTCGCTTCCTTCGACTGGTAAAATTGTTTAAAACGGTGTGAACTGTTGTCTTTGATCACAAAGATCTTACAGAGAAGAATGAACGTGGCATCCGATATGCTAACTGCCCTTCTCTTGTAGCTGTGGGTTACTGAAAAAGGTGTTGTGGAAGTACACGCAGGTTATGCATGTTAATGCTGTTGTGAAAGCAAGGAGCTATGTTTATTGCTCAGAGACACGCAATGTATTTTTGAACTGCGAACGTGCTGTAGGCTATAGCTTTGACGAGCACCTACACTCTTAATCTAATGATCGCCTCATTGGAGAAAACTTTTTTAGGAAGCAACCATTACTCTCGATCATCCATGGTGTTCAAAATACCAAATTGTTATGCGTATAATGTTAAGATATTGGAATAGAAAAACGGAACCTACTGTAGTGTTGTGAAACCTGTGAGAAAGCTTTGATACCATCGCCGCCTTCGACAATATCTTTCATAAAAGTAACTTGCCAGCAGTTCCTTCCGCATGACGTGAAACATTTTTTATCACAAATCTGCATGCTTTATTTCGTTTGACTGGTTTCAGAATATGATTCATTCGACAAATGTGAAGAATACCCGTCTCCTTAGTCTGGTTTGATGGTTTCAGGCTGCTAAACTGCCCCAGAGTGAAATACCAGGTGTCGTGAGGACGAGTTATATGGTTTCTCTGTCTACACCCCTTCAGAATGTGACGACATGACGAGCATAACCTTACAAAGCGGAAATGCTTCGAAGGCTTGAATAGACTAGAGCTTTTGTAACTCGCTAGCAGAGAAGGTGAAGAGTAATGACGTTGGCCAGACAAACGGAACGATGAGATTTATGGGAAAGTTACAGGTGACAGGAATTGTGACCAGCTCCCAGTGTAATGTGATGTGCTGCAAAGTTCTGTTCGATGTTTCACCTCATGAGCACCACAAAGGTCGTTCAGTGGACTCTTTAAACGCTCTTTGGTTAGGGTATCGAAAAATGTGCACAACCATTTCATTAAATCGTTGGCAGGTATGGCATCGCTCATTATTGGTTTACACTTCGACTAACTGAATTTATCGCTAAAGTTGTTTCCGCCACTTTTGTGTGTAAAACACTGATGCATAGGTTTGGATAAACAGCACTTTGCAGAAAGCCACCAGATTTCAGATCCAATCGTGCAACGGTCATTTTAGCGGACTAACTGGATCAATTTGGCGACTTATTGTCATGAACTGTGTGGCAATCGGTGATGTGGAATTTCGAGCAGTCTAGCCAACAAGTTGAGGTTGGTGCACTGCCAACGGTTTCATCCATTTCGGGTTGCGTTCGATCACTCGCTTTGATAGATGTCAACCTGTTTTGCCCATGTTAATGTGGTGTTTACACAGGAGACTCATTGAAGACGCTTTTAAGCAATCGAAACCGGAAGACACTGACTCTCGCGAAACGATGCTTACCCGAACTTATCAAACCACGTTGTATGCGCAAAAGTGATTATGACGAGACATTGGGTTGCTCTGGTCCTGATTACGTAATCTTGGTGTTTGTGTAGACGTGTCGAGTGACTGTTGGCCGCTACTTTTACAATATTTACAGTCAGCTTGATAATGGTGAGAGTGAGCCAAGTGTTAACATATCGCAACACATGTTTTCCTTCTGCCCTGAGGAAGCAGTCAAAAAGAGCCCGGTTTTTCGTGATTAACTACGCTCCGTTAATTTATAGAAGCTTCAAGTTGCGATTACGTGACAATATGTTGAACAACCTAGCCAGGTCAATTAGGCAACCGGTTGTGACAGTGTGTTTAGCGGTCGCTGGAGCCAGATTATATCGAGCCCATTACGGCCAGTAGAAGGTTTTTCAAAAGTGTCGTTGAGAACCGCTTAGTAATGAGCTCCTGCACACGTCGATGCAACCACCGATCTGCTCCGCCTGTGTAAACTCATTGGAACTACAAAGTAACTGGAAAATTACGTGAGAGACAGATTAAGCGATCACGCGTTTGTCACCGATATGGAGAGCCAGTCCTCTAGTGTTTAACATAACGCGCAGTTTCGTGGCTGGTAAGTGTGTTGCAAAGTGGAGGTCAGTTTGTGACTCACGTTCTTAATCAGATCATCATCGTTGCTTTGGGTTTACACTGCATTTTGCTACCTTTGGTTGTCTATTATCACTCTTAATATTCAAGGATTTTTCTGGATAACCGTTATCCTTCAGTGTTTCTCTACTAAGCCCCACTTTTCATTGCAGTGCAAATCGTTCTGGTTATGTAAAATAATGTTCTCACCAATCCACGTTTGTGAGTGTTGTATTTTTAATTGGAAACGCACTCGATACATAGTGGTTGTAGTCCCTCCGTAAACATGCTGCGTAGAACGTGTGCACGAATAACACCAGAAAACAAGAGCCATGGGTAGTTAACGTGATTGCAACAATCTAGCCATTTCGTGAAGCGCGAGTGTCCGACGATGACCTAGAAACATTCGAACAGGCGTGTACAAGATCGAGTAACCAGTAGGCTGGTCACTCACTGTCCATGCTGTGACACACACAGATGGGGCCCAATACTAATCAAGAGATGCAAAGTTAAAGAATTGCTAATACTGCCTGCTCCACGTGAACTTATGGTAAACCGATCGTTGCATCATTCCATCTTGACATCTAATGATAAGGGTTTCCAAAAAAGACGAACGTTTGTTAACTTGCACTTCATAAGATACAGTGAAAATCGGGTAGGTGGTGTATAGACCGGAAATAATGAGGCTGACGTTTATGTACAGTTTGTAGGGTAAGACCCAAAAATTTTCCCGTAAAATTGCTCTTCCAGCATTCTGAAAAATGCGTCTGCCAATATTGGACCTAATGGGTACCCACTGTCAATTTTTCTATACCTCACACTTTCAACTCAAAAAGGTGTTTTCTGTAAAACACACATGAGACATCTCACAAGCTTACGTTCTGGCTAGAAATAAAATCGCAGAAAAAGTCAACAGTTTCACGCACCGGTATATTGGTGAACAAAAGTCACCGTCGACTGAACACATCATCTGTGGACTTACTGAGGTGTTCGCCAAACTTTCTGCCTACTCCACAGAACCACGAATATAATTGGAAGATAGCAGCTCACGAATCGGTTCAAGAACGTTTGCTTACCAGCGCGCTACTTCGTGATATGCCGAGTTGCCTATGCATAATATCGATCACAGTGTGATACCCGTCTTGTGAGATTTTGGTGGACGTTTAATTCTCGATGTCCGAGTGCCTGTTTGTTTCAGTTTATTACAATGAACTCCGGAAATGTGCTCAAGCAGCATCAGACTTTTTAATTTTCTGGATATGTTTTTTCCAATAAAGAATTTGTAACCGGCAGTAATATCCTATTAAAATTTTTGTACACAAGAAAATATCACCTTCGCGATGGCAGCATTGACCTTGCTAGTCCTGTGGTGGACTAGACGAACGATTTTCGAAACTCCTTGATGGTTGTGTGATGTTAGTATACAAACAACAAAGGCGGTTTATTGGGGCCATCAAAAATTCATACGACGTATTAGTCAGTTTCGCACGAAGCCCATCCGCATTGTTCGGTGAGGCATGGCTTCTGTCTGAATATTGAAACAATGATCAGGTTGACTCGATGATGAACAATACCTTCGGCATGATCTTATGGGGCTGAACCTGTGTCGCTGGTTTCCTCAAATTGACATAGAACCTTAAGTTTTCAACAGAGCAGTGCCAAAGTCTACAAGTCGCTTTTCTCAATGGCCTGCCTACTTCGTGGGATTAAGGTTAAGGGCCGGTGAAATCACTATTCCATCGAAGACGGGAATGAACCCTATGAGACCCATCAGACCGCCAACTATACAAGGGCTGGTGCTATCAAACTAGCTATAGTGAGGGACGGTTTAAAACAAGTATGGAGAAGATTGATTTATAACGTGCGACAAACCCTCGAAACAAAATCCACTTGATGGTTCATAGTGCTAAACCGAAATGACAGTAGCAAGTTATGCACAATTACGACAAAGAGGATGATCATGTATCTTCATACGTTTGAATGCTGCAGTTTTTCAAGGTTGTTCGAACAGTTTATTCTGTTGCGGTTCAGTAGCATTCTCTGAGAAGAATGAGGTTTGATCACTTTTTATTTAAAGAGGTTTCCAGATCATGTTGTTTCCGGGTTTATGAACCTAAAATTTAAGGGATATTTGAAATACTGTTCAAGTCCAGTTAAGTAACAAACATCAGAGATGAAAACTGTACATGTGAACTTCGATTTTCTAAACATATTTAATTGCTGTGTCAATTGCGCAATACGAACTGCAACGTAAAATACAAATCTGTCGTATTTAAACGATGTTAAATAGCTTTCTGAGGAGGTAAACTGCAGGTCACAATCTACTACGGTGCAAAACCACCGTATTCATGATGAACACTCAAAACGATTGACCAGCTTGTCCGTTCCTTTTCACTAGTCCATGGTTTATGGCTCCAATGGATGACGCTCAGTTTTTAATCCACGATGTTGATCTTGATCTAATGACGTTGTTCAGTTTCTCGGTCGTTTCGTCCGTCACTTTGTTGCGTCGTGTTAGTTATCATGTTTTATCAATGCACATGACCAGTTGGTCGTCTTATCGCATGGCTATTGGCGACCTTACTTCTTTGCTGGTTACCCTGAGGTTGCATCCTTTCGAGTCAACAGTCATCCTTGGCTACCACTACAAATGGTACGTTAATGTCACATTCCGTTATACCGAGCTTGCATATTCTGATGACGTGACAACTAAATTCTTCTGATGATTTGTCTGGATATCCAATTGCTGTGGATAGGTCCATTACTGAACCAGTGTAGATACCAATAGAAAGTAAGCACGGGTTAAACCTACCCAAACTATGTTGAATTGTGATAAACAACAGCTGTAACTATTTAACGACTACCATAGTAAGCCATATGTGTCTTGATTGAATCGTATCAGCAATACTGAGGAACCAGACGATAGTCATGTTTCTTCTGGAGACTAACACCATTAAAATGGTTGCTTGTTCACAGATCCTTATTCATAGCATATTTAGTGGACAGATTTCGGTCAAGTATCAGGTCAAGTCTTTTAGTTCAAAAGATTCCTGTTGTTCCCCAACACACAACGAATGCTGCTATTTTAGTATTGATAAAGTTTCCATCTCGCAAGCTTGTTCTTTTACTTGGTACCACAAGGAATATTTAACACGGCATTTTATGTTGGGGAATTTTGCTTGTCTGAAGTCTCCATCCACATGGAGGTGTCTAATTTGCATCAGATACTTCCTCAGCTTTAAGTGTGAAGAATGTTCTTCACACGTACTACCTCCCTATTGTCTATTAATTCCACTCCGATTTCTCTTAGTGATTTGAACTTTTAATGAGTTTGTTGTAAAAATGATTTCATGCGTTCTACTGTTGATTTGTGTACATTTAAGAGGCGTACCTCGGCAGTAAATTTTTATTGGTAGCGGTTGACAACGAACGATGTACCACGCCCGTTTTGACTTAATTTCCACATGACAAGAGTCTATCTACAGGTAATAAAGAGTATTTCACAAAAAGCTGTCAATCTGGTTTGGTTACTCTTTAACATTGTGGGAGGTACGGATCCATGGCCTGTTTCCGAAAACATTCAGTTAATGAACGGTTCAGACTAAGTTTTGAACATGGGCCCTTAGAACGTATCTGTCACCGTCAAAATGCTCGACTGTCACCAGTGGAGATTGACAACAAGAACGTTGACTACGGTGTCACAATCCTAACCAAATTGTCCTAGCTAATAATTATTAGTCCATAATGATGATGGCTGGAGGTGAACTTCAATAGTTAGCCCCATGCTAAGTTTATGACGAAAGTATTTTACAAGTCGTTTGACAGAGTATTTCTGTCAGTAGTCCTAGACAGGATTAAAGTATGCTACGTTCTGGATAATCTGTGCAGGAATTGTTGGCGACGTTTTTGACAGATCTGCCCCATGTGCGATCCAATGGTGTTTCACAAAAGGTCTTACACTCATCGAACAGTAAGAACCCGATTCATGCGCTTGTCTATGTAGTGGGTTGGTTTCCAGTGCAGTATTTGCATCCTACTTCCACTAACCCAATGAGGACAGCCAGAAATGCCTATCAGGCTTTTCTTAAAAAAAAACATTCAGAGCAGTACATTTCGGCTTTCACCAACCTTAACGTATAACACAGAAGACAGTGAAATAATTTGATGGTTGTTGGGCCCACCAAATTCCACCAAACAGGACAAACATGCAAACCAGACAATTCGTAACATTCTACTTGCAAAATAATCAGGTGTTCTGTAAGAATGGCTTTCAGGCGACAAAGTACAAACGGAAGTTAAATGGCCTACGGCAAATCAGCGGAGTTGAGCAGACGACATCAGCATGATAGGCACGACGGACGTAATGACAGTAACTGAACTCTCAACACTCACATAATGAACCCCATTCACTGCGTATACATAACATCAAGGTTTTGCTGGTCCATTTACATGTTATCTTAACTGTGTTTTGGGATATCACAATGCATTAGTCGAATGCGTTATAGGTTGCTGAGTGCAAATTTTGCTCGACTGGATATGATTTTCGCGAAGGTGTGCTAACCAATTACACTTTTTTAATCACATTTTTCTTCATTTGTGACGTCGTTTTTTATCAATGTTGTGTGGTATGCTGAATCTGATGTACGTTTAAATAAAGTGCAATCAGAACGTTTGTATCGATGTTACTGTCGCCCTCACGTCTTCTAGTGTGGGCGCGCCTTATCAATGGCAAACATACATGAATGATGTACAAATCCACAATTTAGTCGACGGATAAAGTAACCTTATCTTCACTCGGGAGTAGCTGGGTTTATTAATATAAATGATGTTTATCACACAGTCAATCAGTAGAATCTTATCTGAGTACAGTGACGCTTTTAAAGTTATGCGTAACATTTTGTCAGATATTCTGATGACTGAAAAGACTTGCTTTCTGTTATTCTAACAGGCTACTTCTCAGAAACAAACGGCACGAAAAATGTTTCACACGCTTTGGCAAAACTTAGCAATGAAACACTGACATTGAATTGGTTACAGAGAAGACGTCCGGTTAAATAGAGGTGATCAAAGTTGATAAAAATGTGAAACAACGAAGTGAACTTCTTTTAAGGGGAATACTGGGCCTGGGCACTTTACAATTATGTTGAAAAAATTCATCTTGAACCGCGAATTGTTGAACTAAGTGGTAACAAATTAATTTCAGGAAAACCGTTCGCCGACTTTAATGGCGATTTTGTTGTTTTTATGCATATTTCAAGCGACGTTGCAATTGTGTAGACTGTTGGAGGGTAGACTGATAAGAAGTCATGAGTAAGCAGAGAATTTTATAGGACACAACTTAAATACCGTATAAAAATTCGGCGTTCAGATTTTCTAACAGGAACATTTGAGCGAAAGTAGTAGGCCCATGCTTACCTCTTGTTACAACACATAACATATTCGTGTCCTAGCCCCTAACTGCTGTACTTATTTTAGAAAGCCACAGTGATGATCACGACCAAGTGATTACGAAACCTGGGTATTACTGGCCCTCTGGTATGGCTCAGCCTTTAAATCCGACATTGTGGCATCAGGTGCGCATTGATCGGCAGGGTCACTTTACGAGAACATGGTTCAGAGGTCAAATCCAAAACCAAAGTACTTTTACGAGAAGGAAACCACGGTTTACTCACTTCCTGAGGAAAACAGTAATTTATAAAGCTGTTTTCTGTGAGCTTTCAGTTTTGGAGGAATTTCGCCAGTTGGCTATGAACACCTGAAAACGAAAGCCAATAACATTCGGTAACAACTAGACTTATTTCTGAGGCGAAGTGATGTTCAATAAAACTTCCACACGCTTTACGTTCTTATATATGTAGTATTTGAGCTGAAGTGAACACAAGCTTGAGGACTGCGGAAGTTCATCGTTGTTTGTAATGTAGTATATAGTAAAAAAATTTTGAAAACAAAAATAAAAGTAATCACACGCTTTTGTCCATTTTCAGCCAAAAGAGTGAGCGTCCTGCTGATAATAACGCATTGCTGGAGGACATTTGTGAGATGCCAGTAACTAACGCGGTTAGGCGCCCGCACGAGTTAATCGGTCTCTCACAAGAGACCATTCTAAGTCCACGCCAATTATCATGTTCAATGAGTCAACGTTTCAAGAGAGGTTAGAATAGCTTTGGTCGCAACATGTGCTACCCTCGTGTATCACGAAATCACACCCCGACTAAAGGCCTCCTGTAAACAAACGCTGAGTTTCGACCGAGAAACAAAATCTTTTTTATTACCAACTGCTTCTATCATGAGTACGTCATTTGAGCGTCCACTCCGCAATTATGGGTTCCTATTTCAATGGAATGCTGGTAATCTGACCACAACAACACACGTCTGCTGATAAAACAAGATATCATAAGCCTAAAATTATATACAGAACAGATCAATACAACGAGTTTTCCATAGCTACTTCTAGGCTTTCAGCAATCACAGACGGCCCGGAAACGAAAGAATCTGAAGTGGTGATTAGTTTTCTTCAAAATTACCGAACAGAATGTGATCTTCGATCAATGCTTGTGACCGGTTGACAGCATAAGCTCCTTATCAATTCCGATCAGCAAGCTTATGCGGGACACTGTCTTCTAATCAGTGCCGTTACTTTGATTTACAAAACTACGTCTTGGTGGTACTCAAAAAGCTCCTGCCTCGGTGACTCCATTTGAATGCCCTGTACGGCATAGGGACACAAATGACCTTCCCCGGTTGCATTCCTAACTGCATAATGTCAGTGTGTTTCATTCAATGTAGATCACTCAGAGCACTACCAAAAGTCTTTCCATAATGCCTGACTATGAATCATAAAACACTCATCTCAGGTTAATTTCTAGATCAAGACAATCAGTCGTCTCCATTTTGTGGTATTCGTGAGCCTCTGTCTGCCTCTCACCATAGTCTACTGACCGCTGTATACGTAGTATCCAACCGGGCTGAAAAACAGATGTGCAGAAGAAATATGTTAGCCACGATGCTCGTTTGGTAGTTTGCGACAACGAATCAGAGGTGATTTGCTGATGAACACCTAGGTAGCCTGGTGTGAAGGTCAACGTCTACATTCCCACTGGTTTCATAATGATCATGATGCATTAGCTCACTCACACTGGAGAATGGGTAAGGCTTAACTTGCTAAGACAATTGAGACTACAACCAAGGGGTTTATTGCCCTTGGTTCAAGCAACAATGGTCATGAGATGACGAAGAAGCCCGTGTGAACCCTGACTTGCTCGGAGGATCAGTTGGGCTTTTGATGTGCAACGGAAGTTTGGGTTTGCTGTCACGCATCTGTTACTCCGCGGCCAGTTCGTTATTGAGAGAAGCAGTTTGCTGGTGTTATGCTCATGTTAAAATTCGTCAGTAGTGCTTATTCTTAGCACGACCGGAAGTAGAATTACGGCACATTTTTATGAGGTAGCCTCGGTGATCACCACACAACTGATCTCTTATAGAACAAGATCAAAAGCACCAAAACATATTTGCCTGTAGGTAATCCTCGATCGTCTTCATATGAAACACAGAAACTAACGTGGTATCTCCAATCGGTGGTCTCATAACTTGGACTTCTGTGGGGGCTGAAATCAATGAAACCATGAAACCTGTAAAGAATGTCACTGTACAAGGATCCACGGAACGTAAAACATGACTACGATTGAACGTCCTTTTCATTCTCACCTGTGCCTGGCTAGCTCGTGTCCACATGATGACGCATAAACTCCCGACTGGAGACTTAGTGCCGCTGTGCTCCGTACCGTTCAACCGTATGCAACCGAACGCTGTTCATACGCTCTATTGCACTTGCTAGATCTTTTTGGGTTTAACTGTCGACGGTATTCGAAATGGGGCGGACACCTTACTGATTAGGCAAAATCAATTGCCTCGTGGATGGATTCGCTTACTGAGGGAAGTTCAGTTTAAATGGATCAATGGGAGCAACTTGAACCGATAGTTATTCACCATTCAGAATAATTCATCATCATCATCATCATAGACAGCAGTACATCAGTGGTTAACACTAATGCTTAACTGCCACACAACCATGAAGAAACATCAAACCCTATATAGAAAGATAGAAGGATAAAGAAGGGGACGGGAAGGGACCTAACTACTGAAAATGACTACGTCCCTATTCAAACATTCAGCATCAAGGTGCCTACACCTTGCTGACGTGTTACTCAGATAACGATCACAGGAACTCAGCCAATCTCCTTCGTGAGATTGTAAGAATTTGGGTAAGAAACAAACAGTTTTCCGTGAGTAGGCGATTCACACTCGGCTGCGAGTTAGCAAGTATGGTCTGTAGACCTGTAGGCATCAGTAGCGCAGTGCACGTGACTCACGGTGGCTAGACCATATTAAAGAATATGACCCACCAGAATTGCTGAGGTACGAATTGCAATTTTAGGGGAAGATTTTCTCAACAGTTTTGGTCTTCTGGTGAACATGAAGAACCATCGATTACTCGATCCAACTACCAACCTGAATGTCACAGACCAGTCGACAAACGTTGATTTCCTTCGTGTGTCAGTTAAACTAGCTGAAGTTTAACGGGATTATGGCTCACTGCTTGCTCATTTCTGTAGAATACTTACTCATGATTCCCGGCAGTCGTCTATTAAGCCCAGAACTGTCCATCACATCTTACCTTCTGGTCCACCAGTAACTGCCAAGTCCAGACGTTTGGCCCTTGACAAACTCGTAGTTGCACACAAGGAATTCGATCACATGCTCCAACTTAGTCTCATTTGACCCCCGAGGAATTCGTGGTCTTCGCCACCCACATGGTTTCTTAAAAGAACTCTACTGACCGCCGTTTGTGTGGAGATTACAAAAGTGTCAATCAGGTCACCGTTGGAGATCGATATCTTCTACCACATATTCATGATATTACATCTGAGTTACACGGCAAGGCTGACGCGACATTACTAAAAAATTCCTGTATCAGAAGGAGACATTTCAAAGATTGCTATCACCATACCCTTTGGATTATTTGAATTTTTACGGATACCATTTAAGTTCAGAAATGTAACACAACCCTTCCAACTTCTGACAGAAGAAGTGTTACTTAGTTTGAATTTTGCTCATCCATACATCAGTGATACTCTGATCGCTAGCTCCAGTCTCGAGGAACACCTCAGATAATTTTTCCAATTTTTTCAACGCGGGAGCGATTTTGGTGTTGCCCTCAATCCTCCCAAGGGTCAGCTAGGAGTACTATCACTGGACATCCTTGGACACTATATCAACTCAACTGGAGTACATCCGCTTGCCCTCAATGCGGCTGCCATCAGAGATTTTCCTTAACCCACTTCGGTACGTCAGCCTGGGCGATTTAATGGTATAGTTAACTACCACTACTACTGTTTCCTACCTAACCATGCCGACACATTGAAGCCACTCAATGATTTGTTGAGATTCAAACGGAAAAATCTCTTGAAATTATCAGAGACATCAACCAACTCGTTTAACTCAATAAAGCAGGTGCTTAAACAAGCAACATCCATTCATCACTTGAACGCCTGCGCTCACATCAGTATCACTACAGGTGCGTCAAATTTGGCTGCTGGCGCGGTACTCCAGAAGTTGATCGATAACAAGTGGCAACCTGTCTCTTTTTTCTCCAAATGTTTGCAGCCAGCACAAACTCGCCACCGTACGTTCAGCCGTGAACTATTGGCAATCTATTTGGCCATTGAACATTTTCATCATTTTATTAAAGGACTTACATTTTGTGTCTTTAACGATCACAAACTATTAACATGCGCCCTATTGGCCAAACCTGAGAGTTATTTACCATGTAAGTTACGTCAGTTTGCTTGTATTTCCCAGTACACATCGGACCTCCGATACCCCAAGGGGGAGCAAAACGCGGTAGCTTACACTCTATCGAGAGTCCAACTGGTAAACATCTCGTTCGGCAGCTCCGTCGACTTCGTGTATAGGGCTGATATTCAAGCTAGCAATCCTGACACTGGTAAACGCAAGGTTTCAGTAACCGCTCAGCAAACAGCAAATCAAAGAATATTACTTCTTTGTGACTTTTCTGCAAGATTACCGGGATCCATCGTTTCAAAAGAAATGCGGAAAACCGTTTTCGATGCCCTCCATAACATGTGACATCCAGGAGTCAAATCATCCGGAAAACGAATCGTTTGGTTCGGCATGAACAAAGATATTGACGGCTAGACGTGTTGCCAGTTGGCTCGTCAACAGTCTAACATCCACCGTCATACCGTCACTCCGCTCGGATCATTTCCTCTTCCTGATGTTCGCTTCGATCACGTACACACTGACGTTGTTGGACCCTTGCCACCATCGAAAGTTTCCGGTATCACCTTACATGTATCGACAGATTTATTCCATGGCCCGAAGTTTTTCCGAGCTGTGACACCCTTACTCAAACCCTGGCAACAGCATTCGTGCTCAGATGAATTTCACGCTTTGGTGTACCATCCACTACAACTACGGACCAAGGCTCCCACTTGGAGTCTCATTTATTTGAGCTAACTGAACGTCTCCTTAAGATTCACCGGATTCATACCACAGCGTACCACCCTCAGTCCACGGGAATTAACGAAAGATTTAACCAAACATTAAGGGCTGCTCTGACTACCAAACTAGAATCACGCGCTTGGTTTGATCAACTACCACTGATGCTTCTTGGATTACGCAACTCTGTTATTGCTGATAACCAGTGCTCCCCGGCACAACTTAACTACGACACAAGTTTTCGTTTACTTGGTCAGCTACTAACCCATCCGAACAATGCAAACGTCCCTGATCCACCAAACTACGTGAGTCGCTTGCAGCAGTTTATGTCCAAGTTAGCTTACCAACCATGACGATTACAAAACAAACTCATCAATTATCCCACACTTGAAAGCACGCACACGTGCAGTCATCATCTGAACACTACACCACTTTGAACGCTCCAACTGGTGCGGTCGATACGTGGGCACGCATGACGGGTTTGGACTCGGTTCGGAACGAAGATCGACAACATTGAACAGGACAAGTCACAGTCCAGATGAGGGCCACTGAGTAAGGCTCACACATCATTCCCAACAACAAAGATCCAAGACAACCGACAACCTTTTCGTTGACTATCACTTAGACACCGTTTTTGTTGTTGGGTTGTCATGCCATCATGACCACTAATCCCACTACAGCATGCACCTCTTATTTTGGTGTAGTCGCTGCTGGAAGACATAACTTTGCTTTCGGACTACAACATTTTAGAACTGGTTGATAAATTAGATGAAAGATATCTCAATTTCAGTGTTGATTTGGAAACAGTACCGAAAAACATCAGCGGAGTCTAACGAAACTGTAACTTAACGAGGTGGCACTTTGAAAGTATGAACTATGCAGTGAAACTGTCAGCACAGTTACAGCGTTTTTCCGCAATTTTTGCACCGACCGCAGTCTAGGTGAAGGTCACGGCAGCCACAGCACAACCAATTTTATCTTATTGTTTCATGAGAGCAGAAGGAAGGTATGAATTCCAACGTGTTGATGGTTAGTTCAGTCCCATCAAGCACAACCGTAAAACATACAGGCTATAAACATTGAACAACTAAAGACAAACAGTGACTAGATGCACCCAACTATAATTCAAGTATTGTATGATCAGGATCGACCGATGTTATCTAAGACACTTTTTTGTATACAACGTAGTTGATGGGTTTGGATAGGCCGCGTTTTGCAAAGCGCCGCCCGACTGGGTCAGTTTGCATCCTGTTGTTATGGCGTGTGCAGCATTCGAGGACAGCAGACCTCTAGTGAATGGAGTGAAAAGCTGATGCTAGTGTACTATCGGTAGTTTCAACTGTTTCGAGATATGTCCGGCCGTTCGCTTTGATGGGATCTGGTTGTGTAAAATTCACTGCAACGTCAGGAACACTGGTACACAATGTGGAGATTGAATATTTTGATTAAATAGACTCATGGTTATAGGAAACTCTTCTTTTAATGGTGCAAAGCCACACACTTTTTTTAGACAAAGCAGACTTTAGATTCTGATGGTCCCTCTGAATTGCAGAAGCGAAAAATGCCCACGGATATGCTTAAACTGTCTCTATTGCTGTGTACGGAGAACATCAGTTTCAGTTTCCAGAATAACCCTTATCGATAAATAGACGGAGTCGCCATGTAGAGTCCGTTAGTACCAATGCTAGCGGATTTTTTCATGCTGATGGTAGAAAGGCGAATTGCTGAACACATTGCGTCACTGCCGTTCTACAAACGTTATTTGGATGACATCCTCATGTTTGCGCCATCTTTGCAAACAATCGATGAGATGGTAAATCAGTTTAACACTTATCATGCCAACCCGACAGTCACTTTCGAGCTGGGAAAGAACGGATGTCTTCCGTTTCTAGACATCCTCATCGGTCGCCAGGATGATGGTTCAGTAAGAAGATGTGTGTATCGTTAGCCCACCTGGACGGGTCAGTACACTCACTTCATAAGCTTCACGCCAATGAAGAACAAGCGAGCATTGGTCAGAACATTGTTTGTGCGTGCTAGACGCATTTGTTCATCAAAATGTTTAGGTGATGAACTTCGACTGCTTACAACTACTTTGCAGAATAATGGGTATCCGCCAAGATTTATCAATAGACACAACCAACAGCGTATTGTAGGAGATAAGGTTCCCAAGGTTGGGAAGTAGAAAGTCTACATTGAACTACCATTTAAAGGTGACACTTCTTCACTTTTAACCACAAAACGTGTCGTCGCATCCATTAAGCGAGCATACAATGCGGCTGAAATCGTAGTCGTTGACCGAACTCGGAAGCTACTGTTACCTTCGGTAATGGGAGAGCAACCTATTGGCGCCAACTCACACTGTATTTATCAATTTGTGTGTAACTGCGGCAAAAGTTACATCGTCAGAACCGATAGGTGCTTGAACTCTAGGATGAAGGAACATCTGTCGAAATGGGTTCAGAATGTGACTGCGCAGTCTACTCCGTTCGTCCCTGGATCACGCAAGCTTCCGGCCTCGTCTGTCGCCAGGCACATGTTGGCCACTGGCCACCGGATTAATCCAGAATTAACATTCAGAATTATAATGCGCCACGCTAATCCGCGTTTCCTGCTTTTTGCTGATGCGGTCGCGATTAGTCGTCTCAAGCCAGTGTTGTGTGTACAAGAACAATTATATGTAAGCCTCAGACTCCCATGTACTTAATAATTCCGTCCTGTCGTTCTCCATCCCATTTGCTATTTTATTCATCACCCCTATCCCATTAGTGTCATATATATGTTCCTGGTTAATGTTATTTGGCACTGAAGAGGCAATACGAGATGCTAGCATCTACCAGTGTCCGTCTTCTTACTGCTATGTTCAAATTTATGAACGGAACCAACTGTTTCGAAAACATATCCATCTGTTTTGCTAAATGAATTACTTACCTGCTTCCGTGCCTGTCTCATTGTATGCGTTTGTTGGTAAATGTTTTCATGATACCTCATTCTGCCTGTAGTTTAGCCAAGACGCAATTATTTGTGGATATAGGAAACAGGTTGTTGACCAGACCGCGGTTTCATGCGATTGAAGTAAAAGTGATTTGACTGTGCGCTGTAAGTTTCCATTCGCTTGTCTAATACGTCCAATAGAAAAGAACGAAGTCGTTGTACATATCAAATACGATTGACAAAAGTAAACATCTGCACATTTTGGTAAAATGTATGTAAACCAAATCAGAGTGGTCGGGATTAATGTGAGTCAAAATATCACCAACGCATCATTTGCATGAGAAAGTCCCGGATCATATGTGAAATTTGCCTCTGAGCCATTCTTGGGACTCTGAACTGTCCATAGCAAAACCGTAAGTAATTTCTTCCAAACAGAAGCAGATGTTTCTTTGTCCGTAACAAACTACTGTGAGGTGAGGCATCTGCGCCATCCTTCTGACCATAAGTAAAATCATCTAAAGATTCAATTATCTGACAGGATGGAGTATAATTAAAAAGTGAATCATTATTCAAGAACTGACTTTACAATACTCATTAAAACGTGTATTTAGATTTAAGCCAACTCACAGTAGTTCTTCAGGTGATCTTTAAACATTACTTTATGAATGGCATCAAGGTGTCCACTGGCCAGGACGCAACCTCATGGTACGCAGAATTGTTTGTGCTGATATTCGGGTGCAGAGGTACACCATCATTGTACACTTCAGGGATATCTCTCATTAGAGTTTCCCAACTAGAGACTCTCTGACCCAAGTTCGCAATCGTTGGATGGTTTACTGTCGTTGCTATCAAAGGCTACAGCGAAACAGAGAAATGTTGATTTTTAGCGTACTGGTGTCTAACGAGAATAACTGAGGAACACCCTCAACCCCATGAGATCTACATATTCGCAACCTGGTGCCACTTGCAGAAAAGAAAAATGTTCTTGAAGAACCGAAATCGGTACTTTGGACTCTAAACTAGACTGTCGTTAGTGCACAGGATGAAGCTTAAGATCTTATTGACAGATACCCTTGACAACAGCAAACTAAGAACTCATCGTCCCTTTCAAAACGATCCCTGGCGGTCAGCCAGTATGTGATACCTCCTGAGTGAAATGCATGATACACACGGGTCCTAATATTATTGGGCACACTTTCCCTTTGGGATGGACACTCGTTACCTTGTTTAATGTTGACATCAGCTGACTCTGGGGTGATCGTGGCATTTCTCAGAGATTGTTTCCTGGAGTGTCTCACTGAAATTCCTGCTGATGTGAAATGCCAGACATTCTCACATCTCCTTGGGAAGTTATCAGCCTTTCTATCAAGGTACGTAAAATCAGTAAGACTTAAGAATGCAAGTGAAACTTTTAAATTTCTCACGAGGCTTTCGGTGAATCAGCTGGATTACGGATGGGCTGGGTATGTTTGTAAATGACGGCAACCTGTTTTGTTTAACCAGTCGACTATCGTCAATCGCCCATAATCTCTTCGATGAAGTGGCCTTCACATAAGTAACTAGGAAATAATAGACATCTTTACGACTGAACGTTTATCATAAAACCATGATGGTGAGGTCTACATTTGTGAAATAATGGACCATACTACAGGTCAACTTGAAAGGCAGCACTGTTAATCCAAGCATCCTACTCGCCCATAAACCAACCAAAACATTCATTATGCACCTGTTCTATACTTCATAAAATAAATGTCACTCTATCCACACAGGTGATTTAGGGTGTTTTTATGGACACATTTAATACAAGGCCCCACGATTGATTATTGTGGTTAAGCTGGGGCCACCAAAAAATCTGTACGGCGAACTATCCACAGTACAGATAATCCCAAAAGGCAGACAGCACTCAGGAAGGAATAACGGTTCATCTAAGCGTACACAATACTCTCTCTGAGGTACCGGTAGTTCCTCCTCGTTGCTTGTAGGAATGAAAAACTGTCATTTCCATTCTCCAAAAATTTGTAAAAGATTACAAAGTCGAACTGAGTTCTAATTCAAAAAATCCCAGGCAGTAGCTATGTTCACAAGAAATCGGGTTCGGTTTATCAGATAAACGGTCAGCATGTCGAACACATTTTGCGTTGCAATGTTGTGTTAGGGGAATAGGTAACAAGTGCAATATCTTGCCCATCAATTATTTCTGCATATGTTTTAGATCACGAACAGTGAAGTAAGTAAAGAAGACCCAAAGTTTGTGATCTGTAACAGTGTCGGGTTGCACATCAAATATGCGTTTGTAAAGCCAGTCAATAACCCCAGATCACCGCGATTGCCCCTCTTCCGGTTTATACATAACCAAGTGCAGCAAAACAAAACGGGACACCCACCTTGTTTTTGATGAATTAACTTTTAGCAAGTAGGGTATCACAGTGAATCTCAATTTTGGAGAAACTGGACGTTAGACAGCTCTGGAGGATATACAACTCTGAGTGTTTAAAATTCATCCGTTGCGTCCACAAGAAAGATTTCGGGTGATCAGTAAAAATTGGGATATATATATGATGGTGTCATACGGAACATAATATAAAGCATGGCTGACTGAAACTTTGGGGGAGAAAATCATTGGGAAAATGACGAAACTGAAGTTCATCAACCTGGTAACCAAGAAAACTTGGAATTCCTGCAATTACTCCTTAAAGGGTTTGTACCATCATTGCAAATACAAGGCTGTGCGGGTATGAGGACCAACCGATTATGATGAACGGTTATAGCAGAAGCGTGTAACTACATCATTGTAATAAACAACTTTCACATAAGCAATGGCGCAATTTGTTACGCTTCGGAAGACACTGGGAGGAATACATAGAACAAACTGATAAAACTCATATCGTAGCATTTCAATCGGACTGGTATGCACGCTAATCTTATCATCGGGTGGGATCAATACGATCAAATTGGGAGAGAAACCAGGAGCCCAAGCCGGATGCAGGTGCCATGTAGTAAAACTGAATGGCAAATTAAGGGTACTTTTATGGTCATCACAAATTCTTGGAGTTTGGCATAGGGCTTCACAGCAATAAAAATTTTCTGTACAGATCTGGTGTATTAATATAAGCAACCAGAGCATGGCGAGGCTGAGTTCGTAACTGGTCACCAACACCGTACAGAGCTGCTTGGATCTGACCTAGTCAAACGTTTTGCTCACATGTTAAGTAGACGCATTTATCACATGATGCAAACTTGTTCTCATTAAATGTAACGATTAACCAGCGAATAACATATCATCAGTTAAAATTTCCTTACATTTGAAAAGCACATCCGTTCCGTGTGACTTGACCAAATTCAAAATTGTTCATTTGTCATTTGCCGTCCTGTAGGCTGTTGCATAATTATGAAAAATGTGATGTTCAACTTGAAAATAAACCAAATCCCCGACTACTATTCAGTAATCTAAAATGTCGCCTTGCAGGTTTAATGAGATCAATGATCTCGACCTG